>QEOQ01000212.1:284687-346250 GCA_010279815.1 Brachionus plicatilis
AATCAACTACTAAGCAATAGATTAATTTTAAATAATTCGACAATAAAACACAGAAACTCCTCCCAACCTCGTATACCCATCTTTTAACATTGCCAAAAAATTTTCAATTCAAGTTAATAGGAAAACGAAATATTAATTTTATATTTTTGTAGTGAATAATATGCAATTTAAAAACTAAAATACTAAATTAGGAACAAAATAAAAACATTTTAGTTTTTTTTTGTATTTAATGTCAATTAAATTTAAATTTATCACTATTCTAATTTATTAATACATATTTGATTGAAATGAAACTCTTATGCTATCAAAAAAAAAAAATTAATTATTTATTAGTCTCATAATGTTCTATAAAAAGTGCAAGGGTTTTTCATTTTATTAAAAAAAAGAAAAAGTCGAAAGCTTGAAGTTGTTAAATTGTCGTCATGCTTTTAAAGTTTGAGCTTCGATGCAAGCAGGACCATTAATTCGATATCTCCATCTTAAAATCTCAGTAAACACTTTCCATCAAAAGTTGATCTATTTTTTAAGAATTTGAATATTTTTTTAAACAGAATAAATTCTCTCAGTACCTGTTTTAATCTTTTTAAAACCTAATAATTCTTTTGAGGTATAGACAATGAAAATATTTAAAAGTAAATCCTTTTTTTACTTTTTGTACTTTTTCTAATTTATTTATTTGGCTCTGGTCCTTTTTGTACTTTCTGTACTTTTTGTACTTTTTCTAATTTATTTATTTCGCCCTGGTCCTTTTTGTACTTTCTGTACTTTTTGTACTTTTTCTAATTATTTTATTTGGCCCTGTTACTTTTTGTACTTTCTGTACTTTTTGTACTTTTTCTAATTTATTTATTTCGCCCTGGTCCTTTTTGTACTTTCTGAACTTTATCCAATTAAAAAAAAAACATTACAAAAAATTAAAATTTTAATTATTAATTTTATTTTAACTAAAATTTCTCTTATCTTTTACATACCCGAATCCCTAAACCAGGGCTCCGCCCCGGACCCCGTTAAATTTAATTTGATAATTAAAGTACAAAAAGTACAGAAAGTAAAACGGCCAAATAAAATAATTAGAAAAAGTACAAAAAGTACAGAAAGTACAAAAAGTAACAGGGCCAAATAAAATAATTAGAAAAAGTACAAAAAGTACAGAAAGTACAAAAAGGACCAGGGCGAAATAAATAAATTAGAAAAAGTACAAAAAGTACAGAAAGGAAAACGTTTTTTTAATTATTTAAATTCATTGTCTATCCATGAATCTTTTCGTATCTTTTTTGGTATTTTCATAAATGAATTGTTTTTTTTTTTATTAAAAATATCTTTTTTTAAAAAAACTAGTTATTAGTAACAAAATTTATATTGTCATCAGACTTTATAAAATTCAGGAAATAAAGTCTTAACAAATCAAAAACAAGTCAAAGTATGATTTGGAATTGAAAATAAATTTTTTAAAAAAAAACAAGTCAAGACTTTGATTTGTTTCAAAAATATGAAAATTACAAGTCATAAATTTTTTTATATCTTGATTTTTTATATTTTTTATCTTGTTTAATTTATTTTTAAAATTTTTTTAAGTGTAAATTTTTTTGTTTTTTTTTAATAAATTCTCTTAAAAAGTATATCAGAATTATGTGAATTGTTTAAAAATCATGTTTCAATATTTACATTAAAAAAGAAATTTAAAAAAACAATTTTATTTTTTCCTGAATAAAAAAATTCAAGACTTATAATTTTTTTATATATTTTAATTCTATTCTTAAAATAAGTAAAAATATTGACTTGTTTTTTTTAAATTTTTGAAACAAGTCAAAGTCCTGACTTGCACTTGACTTGTGACTATTATACAACTCTGATTGTCATATCTTTTGGTTAGAAAAATACAAAATAAAAACGAATTAAATTATTATAAAAAGGGTCTTTTTTTAACTTAACGTGTTGGTTGGACTTTTGCCTTAAATGGTGAATATCTGGCTCTATTCTGAGTACGCACCAAATTATCGCCTTCATTCTCAATCAGAGGTTGCCTTTTATAAAATTAATGATTGACTAGTAGCCATAGGAATATGGATGATTTGTGATGGCTATGTTTGTGTTAGTGGTGGAGTATAATCTTGTACTTCGCATGGCTGTCTTGTTAGCGCCCCTCTTGTAGCTTGTGGACGACCACTTTTTCGTTTATGTTGTAGTGGAAGAGTCATAGCGGTTGCTGGATATTGAACTAGACCAAGTCTTACACAAATAGTAATCATATGCTAACACTTGTAGTCCTTCATATATGTTGGACACGTACAAGTACTTAATTTCCAATTAGTTTGGCATAATTTTACCACATGGATGCTAAGAACCATTAAAATAAATTTATCAAAATGTCAAAATTTTAATGAATCTTATACAGTGCTGCTAAGATACCTTGAATTGACCATATTTTACGTAAATTATGGTGAATTCACGATATTTTACCATATTTATCGTATAATAATGGTAATCGAAAATTTGGGTAAATTTCGGTAAATTTTTGTAAAAAAAGGTGAAAAATGGTAAAAATTCAACAAAAAAGGAAAAATGGATTTTTTATTATTATATTCTATTTTTTTTCTTAATTATGAAAATTGATATTTTAATATGGCTCATATATACCAAAATAAGGACAAAGTCAATTCAAACACACATTAATATGATAAAAACAACAACATTTTATTTTTTAGTAACAAATTTATTGTCAACAAGTTTTATGTTAATTGAACTTTTAAACTTATAATGGAATAAATTGATTTAAATATAACAAATTGATTAGGATTGCTATTAATTTAATGCTATTTATTTAATACTCAATAGTTTATTTAGACCTATGCTTTTTTTATCAATAATTTAACTTCTCCTGTATTAAATTATTAAAATTTAATAAGGACGAACATATTAAATTTTTTTATTAAATACAAAAATTATCAAAAATCATATATATGTATATGTATTAAAAAAGAAAAAAGATATTCAATCAGAATTTAGTGATCTAAGATATGTTTAATTAATAAAAAATTAAAATTTTCAAAAATGTTTTCTACTTTTTTAAGATGATTTATATCAAAGTTGTTTAAAAGTCACAAGTCTCAAGTCAGGCTTTAAAATTTTGAATACTGAAGAAAAAATTTATGCTAAAATTGCAACAAAATTCTGATATATGGCAAATCTATTGCATTAGACAATCCAAGAGTATATCAATTTTTTGATATGAAGCCTGATCTAGCAAATTTAAAAAAAAAGGCCAGACCCAGATTTTTTTTTTGGGACTTTTAAACAACTCCAATTTATATATTTCTTACATTTTTCAACCGTCAAAGTTTTTTGAAAACAATTTAAAGCTAAATTCACTAAATTCTGATAGAATATCTTTTTTAATACAGCTCTATATATATGATTTTTGATAATTTTTGTATTTAATATAAAAATTTAATATGTTCGTACTTAAAATTTCTCTGATGTAAATAAAATAAATTGGTTTTTTAAAACAAATAAAATTTTTTCATGTTAAACTTGATGTTTATAAAAAAAAGTTGAACTTTTAAAAATGACAAATAATAAAAAAGGCTGTCTTAAATTGATATAACAAGCAATCAGAGGACTGATATTAGTTTAGAAAAAAGAATTCGAATTCTTAATTGCTAAGACCAAGGTCTAGATAACGAAACAGTTTCTTACACCAAAAAAAATTGTCTAATATATGAAATTTCTTCTTGGGCAAATGTGAATTTCTTATATCCGGCCTTCGCATTATTAAATGATTTTCATTTTAATTAATTGTGATTTTTACTCTTCTTGTGTAAAAAATTTAAATCTATAAAATGAAAATAAACATAATAAAATACCCGGAAACTTCTTAGAGACAGCTTGATTTTTGTATAACAATAAATTCATTTTAAATGAATAAAGAAGAATATTTTATTAAAATTGTTGACTTAAAATTTTTATATGCTTTTTTAAAATTTAATCTGATTTAATAAATCAAAAATATGACGTTCATATTTTTAATAAATTCGTTTTATACTTAAATTCATCATTTTAAATTAAAAATTTTCTTTTTATGCGTGAATCACATTGTTTGTGTACTTAAATCTCTCTTTATTTGTTTTTAATCCTCATTCCATTAATTGCAAACTTTTTTAAATTTATTTTTTTTTATCATAATCCAAAAAATTTTCTTCTAAATTACTTCTATCAGATTAGTTGATCATTATAAACCAATTCAAACTAAAAATAATTTTTAAAACTATCAATAAAATAGCTACTTAAAATTTTAGATAAAAAAATTGAATAATTTTTTCATAATAAATGAAAATTTATTTAAATTTCTGAAAATTTTCAAAGGTTTTATTAAAATTAAATTATAAATCTCAAGACTCGAGAACATATTTGTCATAAGCATAATCAATCAATTCATCTAAAATGATATCATCGCTGAGCAAGCCACTAATTATTTCCTCATCATGTTTTGTATTTTTTATAATAGACTCAACAAGCATGCCCGTCAACTTTGGTGCAATGTGTCCATAGCGGCCAAGCGCTATCGGATAAACAGCTTCGGCAATAAGCTCTTTTTTCTCATCGTCCTTGGTCAACACTTGCTCTTCTTGTTCCAGTTCTATTTCAATTTTTCTATTCAATATTTCTTTCTTGTTCATTTGGTCCATTGCCTTGGCAGCTTTTTCCCAGCTTTCGAATTTGATTCGCGCCATTTTGCTGTCCTGACTGCTTTCTGATAATTCGACTACATCAAATGGCTTGTAGGGAAAAAAGCATCCTTGCAGTATTTGAATGCTGGTTTGCTTGCTTAAATTTTTTACCAATAGAGAAGCCATGCTTTTGTTTGGTTAAAAAAAATAAAAAATGAAATAAAAATAATTTATTAAAATTTATATAGAAAGAGAAAAAAATTAATAATTTTTTATTTGAAATGTACATAAAATTGGTTGGTTGGGTTGGTAGAAAATGTCGAACCAATTTTGACTTGACATCTGTTTAAGCTGGCAATTAGAGTCAAAGTTGATACTCTGATTTTTTATTATTCGCTGTAGGTGATGCTGAGTGTTTAGCTCGAGTTTACCAATTACGTCATTTTTTTCCACTTTGTCCCAGTCCATGACCAAGAATACGAACTGAATCCTCGAGCTTATTTGATGCGATAGAACCGAGTCATTTTTGTCTTCCATCTCGCTGGATTCGGGCTCAAAAGAAGCATTGTCCATCGGTTGACTCAATTGAAGCAAGTTGAGAATGTTGAACTCGAATTTTTGATCAAACATTGGGTCTCTAGTTTCCATTACAATTGTTGTCTGCTTTTTGTCAACGCGTTGACCCCGGTAAATCATGTAAATTTTGACATAGGAGTTGGGAATTTTTGCAGAGTTCAGAAAATACTTTGGCAATTGGAGACCGATTGCTTTTAATACATGGATTTGAATTGTTTTTGTTTTGTTATTGTAACTGAGTGATAATTGTATCTGACCCAAATTGATGTCTGAGGACTAGAAGAAAAAATAGTCAAATTGTTGGAAATTTTTTTTTTTATATGTGATTTTTATATTCAATTTCAGTCAATCAGCTATTTTTTTTAATTAACAACAAGCCCGGATGAAAAAATAGGAGGGTGACAAAAATTTTACGTAAAAATATTTTTAACTATTTTAATTTAAAAAAAAAAAACAGATCCTTGAAAAAAGACATTCTTTAGTAAAAAATTGTAATTTTGTTCAAGCTTTAACTTTAATTATTTTTCAAGTTCACTAAAGTTAAGGCATTTTTTCTTTCTAAGGCAAACTAATGGTTTTTATTTTTGACTAATAGTGTTATTTACACGAAAAAAATAACCGAATAAATCGAAAAAAATTAACGGTTTATTTCTTTGAAACGCTTTTCTACAGGTTCGAAAAAATGAATCCTTCTTTGGTGAGGTGAAAGCACCGATGGGAATATTAATATCAATTCGATATTTTAATTCCAATTTTTTTTATTAAGTTGCTTAAATTTTATTAATTTATCATGTTAAATAATAAGCTTTCTTAAGTGCTTGAGAATTTAATATTGATTTCTTGCTGATATTTTATATATTATATTACTGATATAAAATATTAGAATATTTCTTCAACTTTCTTGTTTGCTTTTTCTTTCTTTAGTTAAGCTTACCAGATTAATGACTTTTTAAGAGATGAACTTCCAAAGTTGTTCAGATATAAACCTTTGTTTATTTAATTTTTTTGTTCTTTTTTCTTTTTTTTTTTTACTTTCAGAAACAAATTAAAATAAGTTAATTAAGTTAAAATGCGAATAAATTTGAGGTCACGAGAGAATGGAATAATTAAGTTATAAATTAATGATTCATAGAATATGGACAATTAGTTGATAAGAGAACTTTAATGGGTACCATAAAGTTTTTTGCACTTTTCATGGATAGTATCTAGGATAAATTTGGTAAGCAATTGACTATTTGAGAGGTGGAAAGAAATTATTGAGTTTGTTCTAAGAGTGTTTCTTTTAGTTTACTCAATAACTATAATATCAATTTAATTTATATTACCCTTAATAGTGAGCGCTTTTTAATAAAAAATTTTCAAAAAATGAATCAAATTAAATTCGCACTTTTTTAATTAATTAACTACTAAGCAATAGATTAATTTTAAATAATTCGACAAAAAAACACAGAAACTCCTCCCAACCTCGTATACAAATCTTTTAACATGGCGAAGATTTTTACTCCTATACAACCATTAAAAAACTGAAAAGTATTTTTTAAATATAGTTGTGAATAAATTTTTTGTGCCTTTTCCATTATTTATTTAATTTAGAGTAAAATCATGGGTGAGCGTATTTTAGGTAATCTCGATAATGTGATCAAATGATAACAAAAACATGTGATCAATGGCATCATGTCGGTTTGGTGAACATTTTGATATTATAAGAAAAAGATCTAATCACAAGAAAATACTTCTCTTAAATATTTTGAAAATTTTATATTTTTTATAATTCAATACAGTCCATGTAACAACTTGAAAGCATTTTTGAAAAATTTTCAGCTTTAACATTAAAATCAAGTACCACGTCCGATTTGTGAACTTGTGTTGAAAAATTAAAATTTTAAAAGTTCATATATTTGGAGGAAGCAGTTAGAGAATTTGTTTAAGTCGAAAAGAGAGGAAGGCCTCCAAAAACAAATCAGAGTTGGCATCTTGAAGTTGATGATCATTTCAACAATATCATTTCAATTCGAAGAGTTTATCTTTAAATATTAAAAATAATCTTTAAACTTATTTGAATAATTTTAATGTAAAGTGCTTTACATGTTATGTTGATTTAAAAAATAAAATAATTTGAAAAAAATATTTTCTCAGTCTATTGATAAAATTGATTTTTAAAATTTAAATTTATAAACTGATTTTTTGAAGAGTTCATTTTGAAATTTTTTATTTCAAAAGTATTTGTATCTAGCATTCAAAATTTAAAATAAAAATGAAATTCAAATACCGTAAACTCTTGACCATTACTCTTGGAACTATTTGACAAAATTGTGGTTTATTCTATACGGAACTAATACCATCGAAACCATGTTGTAAAATTTTTTGATTTTTTTTAGAATAAACCTTGACGTCTGACTTTAGGCTAAGAATAAGCGCAAAAGTTTGATTTTATTCTTAGAATAATTTCGAATTTTTTTTGTAATAAACTTAAAAAATTGTAGAGTTAAATTCGAAATTAAAAAAAATTAAAAATTTAACTTTATTCTAATTTTTGTATTTATTCTAAGAGTAAAAATTAAATTCGATTAAAAATTAAAAATTAAAATTAAATTAAAAATTAAAAAATTCGATTTAATAGCCAAAAAAAACTGTATAAAAACATTTATTTTTTATTCTGCCTAATAATTTTACCATTTTCGTCACGAGGTAGCATTTTCTACCACGTTTCTGAAAATATAATAAATATGATTTTATTAGAGTTCACAAATGGCTAATTGGCTCTTTTGAAGGAAAAATACCTGAATTTTCCAAAGAAAGTATTTAATATCATAAGAGATAATAAGACAGTAAAAAGTTTACCCTTTCTGAAAGCGGAAATTGTAATCGGTTCTGCTCGCACAAATTGGCGAGCAGAATTTTTGATCGACGAATAGGCCTATCTTAAGCTTGTTAGTTCATGTTCTATAATCATGAGTAATTCATTTTATGGAATTTAACGCAAATATTATATTACAGCAATGAAACTTTATAATGAACTTTGAAAATTAATTTTTTAATATATATTAATTTAATTGTAACTAATTTTTATTCTTAAATATACTATTGAACACGGGCCGAGTATTACTTTCACAAGTGGTAGCAGCTGGTAACTGTTAGTAAAACGACCATTGGAAAAGCTTAAAAAAAGTGATACTTAGAAATAAAAAGTGAAATTTCCACATGTTCCTTGGTTTGCTTTTTGTACTTTAGGGTGCCCTATCTCCTTGTTGGATATTGCAGCCTCATTATTAGAAATAGGACTTTTGCGCATGCAACAAATACCATCTCGACCATGCTAAAACATTCTTAACTTACACTGCATGCTCTAAAGATGTGCTTTAAACTTTGAGTCAGCATAAAAATCAGTATTTTAAGGTTAACGTGATATTAATGCTTGAGATTTTTTCAAAAAATATCTAATATCGAAAAAAATGGAAATTATTTTTTAGAATTTAAATTTGATCCAGCGCTATAAATTGAATTTAAGAAAAAATTTGAAAATTTGAAAAATGTAATTTTAATTCTTGGAAAAAATCTCAAGCTTTGATAGCGCATTTAAATTAAAAGTTTAGATTTAGTGGAAAGTATCCCCATTTTTTTCCCCCACAATTTCCCCACTGTACAAATTTTCCAAAAAATAAATTTAAAATACATTTAAGTAAGTCAAAATAAATTGGATACCTTAATGTCGATTTTAAATTTGTCTTTAAAGTTTTCAAATAAAGATTTTAGAAGAATCAATTAAAGGTCAATCAGAAAAAAAAATTGTTTTTTTTTTAATTAAAATAATAAACATCTTATGTTTAATTTAAAAAAACTTTAAAAAAATCTAATTTCATCATTTTTATTAAGATTTTAATCAATTAAATTTTGATTATTTGATTATGACAATGCCTGTATTTTAGCGATCTTGTTTAGTTTAAAGGTTAAAATAGATCATTTTAGGCATTGTGAAATTTGGTACAAATATCAAAAACAAAATACTAAAAGTGCCAAAACTTAAGTTCTACATTATATTAAAAATCCAATTCAACTGTAAGTGGTGGTACAAAGGATGTATTAGTTGCTACAATTTACAGAGCATGTTTTAGCCGGTCCAGATTAAAGTTCTGGCGTTTTTTATGTTTTGTTTTTGTTTTTTGTACTAAAATTCACAATGTTCTAAATTTTGCACAGTTTTGCAGAATCAGTATATTAGTGGTACAAAGGATGGATCAGCTGCTACAATTTACAGAACATGTTTTGGTCCTTCAGAACTTAAGCTTTAGCACTTTTAGTATTTTGTTTTTGATTTTTGTACCAAAATTCACAATGCCATCATTTTAAATTCCAAGAAAAAATCAAAAAAGTACTATTGGTATAAAAATTTGACAAATTTTCAGAAAAAAATTTTGGTCAAGTCAAGTCAAAAGACTTTTAAAATAAAAAAAAATTATCAAGTCAGATCAAATAACTTGACTTTAAAATTTTTAAAAGTCAGTGATTTGACTTTGAAAAGACTTTAAAATGACTTTTTTTCTGAATTTTGCGCAAGTCTGGATAAAATACTTGGTCACAAAAAAAAAAAAAAAAAAAAATTACTTTGGAGTCTACCAAGTCAATTTTTTTCGAGTAAATTCTATTAATTGATTTTTGCAAATCAAGATTATCAGCCAAGTAGAGGTCCTCTTTGGTGAACGTGTGGACACAAAGTCCAATAATCTGGTCACGTCCAAAAATATTCGAATTACAAACATTGAACACTAGTCTAAAACGGGGTGCACTCTCCACAAAGTTAGCCAAACTGTCAAACAAATCATTCAAACAATTGAACTCAAAAGTTTCTTCATACACCGGATTCGCTCGGTTTTTTATCATGCGAGTCTTGGCGCATAACTTTTGGGCAACATTGGCATAAATGTCCCTGTTGGGCTCCAACAGCTCAATCTTAATGTACACATTTAGATCAACGCTAGACTGGAGCAAGGACATTGGCAATTTAACATTTTCCAGAGAGATTAGATCGATGGCTAATGATCGCCTATTTGGCTCCAATTGCAAAGAATAGTTTAGGATCATGTTGGGTGTGTGGTGCGGTGGCAAGTGGTCGTTGGACAATATGGTTGCCAGTGAGTTCAGCGATGCATACGAATTTGACGAGTTTATTGAAGACATGCGCCCAAATCGCTCCAAATCAATCGATTCACTTGGTTCACTTTTGGTGAACTTTTTTTTGAAATCTTTTATTTTTTGGATTAAATTTGTGGCAAGAGCTGGTTTGGCAAGATCGGCGCTTGGTCTAAGCCGTGTATGGCTGTCTGAAGAAAAAGCTGATGACTTTTCTTCGCAAGTTCCGTAGCTTGAACACAAATTTTGTTCGTTCAATTTCGAGCATCGTTCTAAAAAAAAATGATTCTCATTTAGAATTTTATTTTTTCGCTTCACAGAGCTTCTTCCGCCTTTTTCTATTCCTAATTGATCTCTTTTAGAAAATTTCAAAATTTCCTTGAATAAAATAGCTTTTTGTGATATTGTCAAGTCATAATGCACAAGCTACAATAGCATTGCCACAATTATGATTAGAGATTTTTTAAATTTTTAAATTTTTTTTTTCAAAATTAATTAAAAAAATAAATGAACTTAAATTAAAGAAAAAAATCCTCATATACTTTATGATTTATTCATGATAATAAATTAATTCTTTTTGAATGATTTTCCTGGTATTTTTTTCACCATTTCGTATTTCAGCTGTACTTTTTTTTAAGACAAAATGTAAATTATTATTTTTTCTGTTATATTTTAAAATTATCTTGTCGAAACTTTTGAAAAACAAATAGAAAAACTCATTCACATTTCTTAAAAAATAAATTAATTAAACCAATATTTTAATAATTTTAGTTTTGGTCTAAAAAAAATAAAGTCGAACCACGTTATGGATAGACGATAAGATTTTACTTTTTTTTTCGTTTTAAAAATTAAACGGTGCCTGAAGAGTAGATAGTCCTAGATTAGGAATTCGGGTATGTTGTAGATTATTTAATATAGATTAAAATCAAATTTAATTAATTAAACTCTTAAATTTAATTATCAAAATGTAAAAAAAAAAAAGAGTCAAAAAATAAAATAACCAAAAATTATTATATTATTTACCTATTAAAAATTCTACAAAAATATCTTATCGTTGATCTTTAAAAATAATGATTTCGATAAAAAAAAATGCAATTTTTAATTAAGCTCTTTAGCATCCACGCACAAAAATTTTATTTAATAAGAAAAAATCACAAGTTCCAGAAAATTATTTAAGTTTTTAGAAATTAAACTTTTTGAGTAGGTTTGAAATTAATAAAAAAACTATAAAATCGCATAATTTTTATTATTTTTTGATAAAATTTCCTTAATATTATTTTAATTAAAAGGAATTTTCTTGTTAAGCTCTTTATTGTTAGATGAGTGTTTAATGATAAAGTAAACAATCGTATTTTTATAGCTTTCTTTTTGAAGGATTATAGTAAATATCTGATAAAAATCCAAAATTAGACTTGAATATAATATACACATGTTTAGTTAAGTTGGTGTGGAAATTCATTAAAATCGCTTCATTGAATCCAAATCAAAATCCTGAATACATTCAAAACAAATTTAAGCAAAGAATTAGCTATTATTTAAAAAAAAAAAAACAATTAATCTAATTTAAGGATAAGCTTATTTTATTTTAAAATTTAATGTTTTAAATTTCAGTAAATACCCAATTTTTTTACAGAGCAAAATAAAATATGTTTTCCTTTTTCGATTTCAATTGCTACCAGAAAGAGAATATATATAAGGATGTATCAAAGGCTTCATCTAATCTTGCCAAGATAAATTTTTTTTAGTCATATATTTTGACGAAAATAAAGTTCCAGAAATTTTGACTTAAAATTCGTAAACTACGTCCTTTGAAACCCTAGATTAATTGGTTTATTAAGTAATCCGTGGGACTACATACGATTAAACTGAAAAAAAGTATTAAGTTAAAAGTATTTAGTAAAAAGTATCTTTTATGCTCTTTCAGAATATAAATAATTTTAAAAAAGATTTTGATTTTATCTTTGAGTTATTGAGTCTGAAAGATCTACAACTTTTTAAATGGTTAGTTCTTTTTAGACGCCTGGCTATAAATGTTTTTTTTTTTGTCCCCCAAAAAAAATGAAATCTAGGGTTTCAAAGGACGTAGTTTACGAATTTTAAGTCAAAAATTAGAGATTCAGATAGCACTAAAGTTTTAAATTTGTGGAACCTTATTTCAAAAATTACAAAAATTTGGTAAAAATTGTAAAATTAATTTTCGATAAAAACAGAGTGAAATCCATTTTTTTAAACTTAAATAGCTTTAATTTTTTAATTACCAAAGTCGGTCATTGTTTATTTTTGAAATCAGAAAGAGAGTAATCCTATAGATGAGTACATTTCTGATGAAGTTTTTCAAATTCTGATCAGAAGAGGAAAAGAAGACAAAAAAAGCGAATTTTTTTGAATTTTCTTATATAGAATCTTAATAATTATAAAAAGTTTTTCTTTTTAACTCTTTCGTTTTTCAATAAAAAAATTATTTTTAAATATTTAGTTTAAATTTTTTTATCTTAATTGTTAAGCCCGTTCCGTAACTAAAAAACTTGAATTTTGTACCTCTAATTTAATTATTATTTTGCACTCTATAATTTAGGGTTATAAATGATCTCGCAAGAGTTTAGGATAATTTCTTACAGTTAATTTTATTTAATTATTTACAGAGTCATTTTATTATTTAAATAAACAGACTTTTAATAATAATCAATTAAATTCTTTATAAAAGTATAAATATTTTCTTCACAATTTAAAAGTAATTGAAACAGGATAAAAATTAATTTTAAAGAAAATAATTGAATAAAATGTGTGAATAATTGAAAAAATTTTTTTAAATATTTTTCGTGAGAAGCATTATTGTGAGAACTAAAAATTTAAGAAGCGTTCAAAAAATTGATTTATTCTCTAAAAATAAATCTCCATTAATAAATTTGACTAATTGCTATTATATAACATTTATTTTGTTTATTCATGTAATTTTTCTTTGAACAATTCTTCTTTAGTCTAAATATCCTTAAATATATATTATTAAATTTTTTTACACTTTTTTTATTTATTAAAATTGATTTTTTTTTATTAATTCCTGTCAAAACCACACTCTCAAAAAATCATGAGATCGGATGTCTATTAGAAAGTAGAACAAAAATTTGACGTCAAACTTAGAAATAAACTGTTGTTCTAAAATCAAATTGTAAAATTTTTGTTTTTACAAAATAGAGTTCATCCAAATTTTGCACATTTTCTAAAATTTTATAAAAAAACATTTCCACTTTTTTCACAAAATTTTTTCTGATATTTTTACTTTAATAAACCTTTGATAAGGACGTGAATTATCGTGATATTTGATCAAATCACCACAGTATATATTCAAGAGATGGCTAACTTTTAAAATAAAAATTTAGATTAACAAACCTTCATAAAATAAAATTCATTTTTTCCGTAATTTTTCTTTTAAATTAATTATTATGTATTATTTTCCCTTCTTAATTGTTATCATAATAAATTTATTTATTTATTTCAATAGATTATTTTTGAGCAAACTATTGGAAATCTTGAAAATTATTCAGAAATAGAAGAAATTACACCTGATTTTTACATAAATTAATCTTTTTGACATTTGATTTTTGCCTATCATATTTATTTGTTACCAATTTTTATATGTTGAAGCCAAAATAATATTGTTGGCATTCTTTATTTGATCATGCTACATACTAGAGGTAGAATGAAGCATATTAAAAATGAAAGGAAAGAAAGAAACAAAAGGAAAATTTTTGAAATTCAATTTTCTTAGGCTAATCTAAGACATAAATATTGTAATAAAGTCTTCAAATTATAATAAAAACAAAAATAAAAAATCAAATTGAAGTTTTCGGTCTTGTAATAAATATTTCTTTTTCAAATAAAAAAAAAGTGTAAAATTAATCAAACAGGTTATTATGGCCAGAAACTATCTTGTGACAATTGAAATAAAATTTTTAATTAGATTCTTAAAAACAAAAAAATCAGAAAGGTTGATCCTCATCACGAAAAAGATCAATTAATGTAAATTTAAAAAAAAATGCCTTTAATATTTTTATTAATTCATGTTTTTATCAATTTTTTCTTCATAATAATATGTAATAATTTTATATTTTATACGCATATGAAAACATAGAAAAAAAGCTTTCATTAAGAGGTCTTAAAAAAATCTCTGATACACTGATCATGAATTTAGGCAGCTTCAGTTTGCTGCAGTTTTTTAACTTAACTAATTATAATATTTTTATATATTCTAAAAGAGCATAAGATACATTTTTTTTTAAATTTTCGCTTTTTATTTGATAAACATAAGAAAACACTTAGTTTAAAAAAAATCATCAAATGAATTCCAAGAATTCTGAACACAATGTCATTTAACAAAAATTTTTTGTTTATTTGGAAATAAATAGTACAAGAATTTGACTCGATTTTAGGCAACCCAGGCTTTACAATTAAAAATTAAAATTTCAAGTCATTTGATTTTTTTAATGATTTTACTAAATGTTGGGGTTGTGAAGTTCGTTTCAATTCAGAAAAACTTGAATAACTTTTTTACTATAAGGAATAATTTAGTTCTGTAAAATGCTTAATGTTTAAGCAAATTTGCTTAATGCAGTAAAATAGGTCTGCAAAATACTCTGCAATTTTCTGCATTTTGCACGTCATCAAAAAGTATTTGTGGTGTTCACCACAGATACTTATCTGTTTATTTATTTATTATGTATGTGAGCGTTAAGTTACTTATGATATTTATATATTTTATTTTTGAACTATTTATTTTTGCATGTTCGAGTAGTTAGATGACTCTCGATAAAATAAAGATATAAATAGAGAGGGGAGAAGCGAATGGGGGGATCCCGTTTTCTTTTGGCTTAAGCTCAAAATAAAGATTTTGAAAAGAAAGAAAAAGCTTTTCTTTAACTGGACTTTTTTTTAGCTACTTCACAGTATTCTAATCAACTATGCAAGTATATTGCAGAGTTTTTGCAGACATATATTTTCGGATTAAGCAAATGTGCTTAAACATTAAGCATTTTACAGAACTAAATTATTCCTTATAGTAAAAAAGTTATTCAAGTTTTTCTGAATTGAAACGAACTTCACAACCCCCTAAATGTTGTTTATGTTTATTTTTGAGACTAAAAAATTAAATTTTTTTCAAATTAAATTCCGAAAATATAGGAAAAAATATGCTGAATACAAATTTTTAATTTTTAATTTAATTTTCAAAGCAATCAAATTCTTGAAATTCTAAAAAATAAAGGTAAATCAATTTTACCATTTAGGTGCTTCAAGAGTTAATCTTTATAAAATTTTAATCTCTTTTACACTTGTTCCTATTATTAAATTCATCTATTTTTTTCTTTTCCATATTTTATTTTCTTTTTTTTTTTAATTTTATAACTTTACATCGCCTTCAAGGCGTTCATTGAAATAAATAAAAGAAAAAAAAATATACTATCTAAATGCAATTCAAGTGATTAAACCTTCTTAATTTATAATATTTCCTTATTTAGATTTAATTTTTTAATTTTTTATTTTCGACTAATTTCTAAAAGTTAAATAACTTTGAATCTGGAAGCTTTTGTCTCTTTTATTTAAAATCTTAAAAAAATGTTTGTTTAAAAAATTAAATATTAGATTAAAAAATTGAATCTATGAACGCTTAGGTATTTATGATTTTTACTAAGTTAAAATTAAAAAAGAAAAATTTGAAAAATACCAAATTTTCATTTATTTGATTTTAGAATCAATTTTTCTTAATTTTCAAACGGCACTTGTATTTGTCTTATTTTATTTTTTGATTAATTTCTAAAAGTGCAATATTTTGCACTTGGAAGCCTTTGTCTCTTTTATTAATAATGCTGAACAATGCTCTAAAGAAAACTTTTGACGAAATGAAATGACATATTTTTAATTAATTTAAGTTGGAGCTTTGCCTTGCAATCTGAATGATTAAATTGAATTACCTTTTACGAAGAGATTAATTCAAATTTAGACAAAAAATGTTACTTCAGTTTGATCAAAAACAAAGCCTAAAAAAGCATATTAGCTACACTAAAAAGACATTTTGAAAAAATTACTAAAAAATTGCAATATAAAATCAAATATTTCGATTAGCTAACACAAATTAATCTTGAGATACTAGAATTTCAAAATTTGATAATATCACGATTCATCATAAAGAATAATTATACACATATTGTAAAATTCTATTTAAGAGAATAAAAATGTCTAATTATTTAAAAAAAAAAATATCGAAAATTCCTTAAATTACAATAGTACTTTAACAACATTTTTTGAAATAATTTCTTTTTAATTAGTCGAACATTGAGTTTTCTTATATTTATGCGCAAGGATTGCTCAGAGGAAATTAAAAATGGTAATATTTTTCAAAAAGATTAATTGAAATTATGCGGACTTGAATGACGTCTGAGTATCTATATAACAGATTGGTTTTAAAAATAGATTATAGAATTTTCACTTTAAATAAGCGATAATTTTAATTAATAAATTTATTCATTTAGAAGAAAAAAATTGTTAACTTGAAAAATTTTGGAAATTTTATTTTAATCCAAAATTGCCAAAAGATATTTTGAATTATTTATAGCAGGCTTTGAAATTTTTGGACTAGATTTACTTAAATATGTAGTTCAAAAATAGTTTATTATTATACAAACAAACAATTCATGCCAAAACTTAAGTCATACATTTTGAATCACATTGGGGAAAATGTATTTGACGCATAAAAAAAAAAAAATTATAGTATAAAGATTGTATCATTAAAGCATATAAAAATTAGTCTCGCATAAAATAAAGCAAGTAAAGAATAAAAAAAATATTATAGCATAAAACAAAAAAAAGGTATTATTTTGATTTTTAACCATTCGTATTTTATTTTACTCTTTTATTTTTTATTTTTTTGTCTTCAATCAATAAAAATAAAACCAAAATAAAAAATTATACATCACCAGATACCGACTGAACCTCCACCGTTCTGTAACCTTGGTAAACAGAACTTCGGACGAAACTTCCCATTTATAAACTTTTTTACTTTTACTCTTGATTTTCGATTAAACACCTAAAAATTGAACTCGTCATTGAAGATAACTATGTACCAATCTTTAACTGTCCAATTAAGTCTTTGTTTATACCATTCATATCTTTTTTATATTTTTTTTATCTTATTCTTAATAAATTTTTGATTACTTATGCTTTCAAAATTTTTTTATGCTTTAATAAAAAAAAATATGCGAAAAAAAAAACAAAAAAAAAATTTTAACTTTTTATTCATTATGCTATGGTTTAATTTTTTATGCTTTATTATTTGTATTTATGCGTCAAAACTCCCCGTCCATCACATTGGCCTGATTTTAAATGAAATGAAGAATTTTATTCTCAAAAAATTCACCATTAGGATAAAAAAATGCTATGATTAAAAAATTTTGATTTTATTTTGAGAAAAAAAATGGTCTATTTTTCGTCTTTTGATGATAATTTTCATGCAATTTTGAAAAAGAATTCAAAAAGTGCGATGTTTCAGATTTATTTTAATAAAATAAATGGGTTTAATAACTTTTGCAATTTTATTACATTGAAATTAAAAAAATAAATTTCCTTGATTTGGTGAAATTCAGTACAAAAGAACAGAACAAATTAAAAATTTAATAACTTTTTTGCTAAAAGTTTAAAACTAGTTCCGTCTGATTTTTTTATAACTTATTTCTTAAATTGATTTTAATAATTATTAAAATTCTCTAGCATTTTAATATCTCAGATACTAAAACTTTTTAATGGGAAATTTTTGATTTTCTTTTAAATTAATATTCCTTATACTATCATTTAGTCAGGAATTTCAAATGGTATGCCATGAAAACAACACTTGTCATAAAGAAAAAATAACAAAACATATAAATTTATCATAAAAGACAGAATTTGCCATTTAATTTTTATCAAGCATACTTTTTATGTAGAAAAACTCCCATCATTGTATTTAATCCAAGTGTTTTTTTTGTCGCTTTTTCGATTAAAGATGTTTAAAACCGGAAAAACCTTTTCTGGTAGATAATGATTTTTTGAAATATTGCTAGCGTCTTTTATATTTTAAAAAAAGAATTTTGTTATCTTGGGACATTTCATTGTTTATTTTGTAAAAAAAAAATTTTGTTTAAAAATGGAACCTATTTTTTCCGCATTCTACTTTGTTATTTAAAAAATTTAGAGACCCATGATTTTAAATTGATTTTGAAAATTTTTTTCTAAATACTTTAATATTATTTAGTAAATAAATTCTAATTTACTATATTCTTATATATTTTAAAAAATTTGTCTTTTTCTAAAGAAATTTATTTTCTTACTTTTACAAAAAGAATAAAATCTAAAGATTTTTACTTTAGAACAATAAATACTGAATATTCTATGTTTGATGTGATCTTTTTAATTTCAATGTAATATGTAATAACTGATATTAATCTTACTAATTTTTCAAATTATTAAAATTGTAAATTTAACAAAATTTTAGTCAAAAAAATAAAAAATCAGCTGATTGATGTTTAACTTGATATTTAGCAATTTTAAGCCAGAGAAGGCTATTTTGGTGGTGCAATTTAAAAAAAAATTTTGAATTTGAATTAAAAATTGAAAAAAATAGCTTCAAAATTGATTTTTATAGTAAATTAACATTTTTATATTAAGTAATGAAATAAAAAGAAATGCATTTTTATGTTCATCGAGTAAAATTGGTGAAAAATTAGTAATTTTAGTTAATGAATTAGCAGATCCCAAAAACAAAAAAAATTTTTTAAATTCACCTTTTTCATATAAGCCTTATTTTTAATTATTTGATTTTACTTGAATTTTTCAATTAGGATAATTGAAATTAAAAAAATGTAAAAAGAAGACATTACAAAAAGAACACATGAAGATAATGAGAAGAAATTGAGATTGAAGTAAATCTTTAGAAATTAAATATTTACAGTTGACAAAATACAGAACATTTTATGAGCTCTTATTCAAATTGATCAATTTTTTTTTTAGTTAATATTATTTTTTTTCCTCTGCTTCATAAAAAAATAAATCAACAGGTGATCAATTTTTTTTTTAAAGTGGAATACCAAAGAAATTTGGTTTATTTAAATTGAAATGATCTTGATTTGAAAATTTTGGGTTTTTTCGTCACCAGGAAGCCATGGATTTTAACGGTAAAATTAAAATTTCTAAAAGGATTACAATTTTTGGTTTGAAAATTCTTTCACTATGCGAAACAAAAATTTTCACTTAATTTATTTCTCATTAGGAAGCTAAAAAAAAAATTCTCGCTTAAAAACCATATTTAAAAATTGAATACAAGATCAACTACTTCTGCATGAGATAGTAGTTATTTGCTGACTAGATTTTTATTAATTATATTCAACATTGTAAATCATAAATGAAATCAGTATCATTTATATTTTTTTCCCTATCAATTACATTTCAAATAATTTGTATATATTATTGAGAAAAAAGGAAATTAAAATTTAGAAATTAATTGACTTAATCATCTTTTTTTGAATATTTAAAAAAAATGATTTTTATTTAAAGAAAAAATAATAAATTTAAAGCTTAAAACCCGTTATTTAGCGGTAATTTAAATTTTGATAAAATTTGAGAATAAATACTCATACAGACAAATAACAGAATAGAAAAATTATGAATATTTTTCGCTTAATTTAATCATCTTTGCATTTAATTCATTATTAAATATAAAAAATTAAACTGAAAAAATCTACTTAGGCAATAATTGTTTAAATTAATTTCAACAATCATATAATAATTGAGAAAAAATTATTTTAGACAGCGCTAGACTAGATTTAATACCTGGATAATTGGTCGGTACGACATTAATCTGGAATAATGTGAACTCTTGATGGAATTGTGTGTGTTTATTTGCTGACTTAAAATATTTGATAAAAAAAAGATGATCAATTTTTATTTCTAAAAATATAATACTATATATTTAGTTTTTTCTATAATATATTATAAATTTCTAATTAAATATTATAGATCAAACTCTCTATAGAATTAGCTAAATGATTTGCTCTATAAAGCCAAAAAAATGCTTCCTAAATAAATCAAATCTTTTTCTTTGGCAAAATAGCCTTTTTGATTAATTCCTCATTTATTAGCTTGATGTCAATAATAGCTTAACAAACATATTAAAAAAAAAATTTTCTAATTTTTAAAATAATATATTATACTTACAGTACTGCTAGGCCATGACGATTTAACGTGAATTTACGTAAATTAACGATAATTGACGTATATTTACGTACAAAAATAGGGACGGGGGGTTTTGACACATAAATACAAATAATAAAGCATAAAAAATTAAACCATAGCATAATGAATAAAAAGTCAAAATTTTTTTTTTGTTTTTTTTTCTCGCATATTTTTTTTTATTGAAGCATAAAAAAATTTTGAAAGCATAAGAATATTAAATTTCAAGCATAAATAATCAAAAATTTATTAAGAATAAGATAAAAAAAATATAAAAAAGATATGAGTGGTATAAACAGAGACTTAATTGGACAGTTAAAGATTGGTACATAGTCATCTTCAATGACGAGTTCAATTTTTAGGTCTTTAATCGTAAATCAAGAGTAAAAGTAAAAAAGTTTATAAATGGGAAGTTTCATCCGAAGTTCTGTTTAACAAGGTTACAGAACGTTGGAGGTTCAGTCGGTATCTGGTGATGTATAATTTTTTATTTTGGTTTTATTTTAATTGATTGAAGACAAAAAAATAAAAAATAATAGAGTAAAATAAAATAAGAATGGTTAAAAATCATAATAACCTATTTTTGTTTTATGCTATAATATTTTTTTTATTCTTAACTTGCTTTATTTTATGCGAGACTAATTTTTATATGCTTTAATGATACAATCTTTATACTATACTTAATTTTTTTTGGTTTATGCGCTATTAAATTTTTTTTTATACTTTAATTTTTTTTTTTATGCGTCAAATACATTTTCCCCAAAAATAGTAGTAAAACGCATTTTTTTGTAAAGATAGTTTTACGTTTATTGACGTTATTAACGATAATTTCCGTAATCTTACGTAAATCTACCCATTTTACTGTAAATTTAAAAGGACAAAAAAAGCTGCTGTTTTTCTTATTCTTTTAGCTTTTTTTATAAAAAAAAAAAGTAATTTTACGTAAATTTATGTAAAAAACAAAATTCCAATGAGTAAATTCTCGTAAAATATTGTAAAAAAAAGTAAAAAAACGTAAGAAAATGTAATGAAATTTACAAATTTTATGTTTCGTTTAATTTTTTTTGTAATTTTTTGAATATTTAAATTTTAATGAGCTTAAAAAAATAAAACCTGGTTCATAATTATTAATTAATATTTCATTGGCGCTTTAAATTTTCAGGAAATCGTCAATCCCGAAAAATCAAATTTTTTGTTCTCTCAGATCCAATATTTAAAAGATTCACGATAATTTAATTCTATTTAAATGAAAAATAAATTAAAAAAACGTTACAGAATGCAAAATTTAAATGTAAAATTGTGTAATAGTTTTAACTATTTTCTTAAAAATGAGTAATACCCAGCTTTTTTCTTTTTAAGAAAAAACTTATTATAGTAGTACCACATGACACATAATTTTTAAATTTTTAACCGAAATAAAGGCATAAAATTGACATCTTTCATAAAAAAATTAAAAATTAAATTTAAAATATTTTTTTCTTCATCAAATTGAAGTTTGGAATCAAAATCATAAGGTAAATATAAAAATTAAACAAAAAAGAAAAAATAATTTTTTTGCTAAGCCATTACTTGACATAACATGTTTGTTATTGTTTTGTTTTAATAGTTTATTTTTTTTTAAAGAAAGGCTACGAGCAGAGCTCCTTCAGCCAGTTATCTTCATCAAATATGCAGACCAGTCAAGATCATTCATATACTAAACTCGATTATTTATAATTCATTCATTTTTAATTTGCGATTTATTTCTTGTTTTTTTTTATTTTTGTTTGTTCTTTTCATTTTTTTCCTCGTCGATCAAATCCAATATTTCAATAATTAATAATTATTGGTTTAATTTACTAATAAAAAGAAAATAATGATTATATTTTAGGTAAAAAAGGTGCAACAAAGCAATATTGCACTTTTCCGCATTTTTTTAAGAATATTCTATTAACTTTAATTTTTATTCATCAAAAAAGGAAGAATTTTTGTTCAATTTGTATTTGAATTTCACAATACCTAAACATTTAATGAACAAGAAAAATAGTAACTTAGTTTTTTTAAATTGATGCCAAAGTCAAAATTAAAGTATTCATCTACCAATCTGGCAATCAGTGGTAGTGAATAGTTAAGACTTTTATAAATATATTTATCATTTAAATCAGAGAGACAATCAGTTATGGATTCAGACCTTAATATTTTTTCCTAACTCTGAGAGATTGGTGCTATTGGTACGGAAAGGTAACTTAAGGGTAGATCTGATTGCATTGTTTTGAATAGCTTGTTGTTTATGGAGGTTAGTATCAAAGAGGATACTTATTGTTAGGAAGGAGTCATTGGATGATTGATCCGATCAGGCACTTGAAAATTTTACTTAGGTTAGAATGGGTTAATTTCCTACTTTTATTGGACAAAATTCTAATAATGTTCAGAATATGTGAGCATTTCTTTTTAATGTCTTCAACATGGGGCTTAAAAGTAAGACACTCATCCAGTATGTAACCAAGGAATTTAATTTCCTTGGCATAAGGAATATCCTCATTAAAGAGTTTTAACTTAATAATTGGATTAGCTCGCGAGTTTCTGGAAAAACAAATAAAGTTGCATTTATTTGCAGACATCTTCATTTTCCATTTACATAACATTTCAAGTTTATTTTCATATATAAAATTAAAAAATATCCCTTTTAATTGAACCTTAATAGGTTTTAATTTTCTAATAAAAACTTTTTAAGACAAAAAAATTTAATATTTTAAAATTCATAATTTGTTTAAAAGAAAGAATAAAATTATTTTAGTTTGAATGAATGAATATAAAAGTTATGAATTTAAATTTCTTAATTTAACGGGTGACAACTTAAAGTCGAGACGAATTTTAAGTATGATTTGCAATGCTATTTTAATCTTTTTGTTAAATCTCTTTCCATATTCTTAAAGTAAATTTAATTTTAAATACGATTAAAAAAAATTATTCTATTTGAATTAAAAATTACCGAAATAAATTCATCAAATGAAGAGGCCCTTAGAATTCGCGTGTACGCGTTTTTTAACGAAAATAGATCACTTGGAAAGATATTCACTGTGAGACATTTTATGGGACGTTATTTCTTCTGCTATTAAATTTTTTTTTCTGCTAGCATATTTTTATGCTAGCTAATATAATGATAGTAATTATTTTCTTCTGCTAGCAATTTTTTTTCACCTGCTATTAAAATTATGTTTATGATAGCAAAAATAAAAGTATAAAAACATATATATAACGTAAGATGGGGTAATTACTTAATTGGTTAATTGGGGGATAACTTCGGTTCGAAATGAGATTTTGCAAAATTATTTAGCCATTGCTAAGACCAACTAGTAACAATTTCAAATTAAGAGACAGAAAGAAAAAATTTTTTTTGGCTTATATTTCTCGCAGTAGAAAAAATATTTTTTTTTTATAGAAAAAATATTTTTGAAAGGATATGACTTAATATTTTTCTATTAATATTATTATTTTCTTTTGTCTTTTTGGTAAATTTACCTGAAATGTGATTGGTATTGGCTATCAATTAGAATTACTAGAATTTCCAACTCTAGATCTTAACATTGAGAAAAATTCTAAAAGAGGCCGTCGAAAAAAGGCTCTACCGGCTCTAGAGAGAAATTCGACTGGTCCTTTAAATGTGCAAATTTTCAGATCAATACAAGCTAATATCGAACCTTCAATTCAAACTCAATCAGCGACAACATCAAATCAAATATTGAGCATTGACGGAAATAATCAATTATTAGAAAATCAAAACGGTCAAACCGCGAAACGTAAAAGAGGAAGACCGAGAAAAATTAATATTTTATTTTTTCGATTTTCTTAAGTATTGTTTCTATATTTAAAAATAATTTTTCTATAAAAAAAAAATATTTTTTCTAATTTTTTTTTTCTATTTTTCGAAAATATTTTTTCTATAAAAAAAAAAATATTTTTTCTACTACAAAAAATATAAGCCATTTTTTTTTTTTGAAGCCAAATTCTAAATGGGTTATTTTTAGGGGTAAAACGGTTAAATAAGTTACCATATTTACCCCGGTTTTTAACAAAATTACCCCAAATTTTAACCACTTTAACTCTTTTACCCCTAAAATATTTATAAGACGTTTTTTTGTTACTATGCAAAATTTTATTTAAAAAACATATTCTTGAAGTCTAGAGAAACAAATTAGAGCGTTTTATTAAAAAATGCGTGCTAAAAAAAGTGAAAAACGACTGCAATATTTTAAATACAGCGTCAAAAAGTTTAAAAAAACACAAAAAAAATTTCTTTCTTTTGTTTCATTTCTTTAAAAAAAATGCCACGCTCTTATGAAGCTTTGTTTGCCAAGTAGAATAAAAAAGAATCAAACACTAGAATTTGTATGTGCTGAATGCTAATAGTAAAAATTCTAAGAAATTTTCTTGTTAAATTTCTAAAAATTGTTTTTAAATTCGTTTTGTTTTTAAATTAATATTTTTCTTATTCAATTGTTTCTAATTTATCCAAGTAGATCAATTTTAATTTTTTCTTTAATTTTTACGAGTCGAAAATTAATAAAAAAAAAAACAAAAATATTACTTTATACTTTTATCTCTCTTAATTTTTAAAAAAACGGCTAATTTGGTGATGTATTGGAGAAATGACTGTGGTTTCGGGGTAATTGTGTGAATTCCGGGGTAATTTGGATCAATTTCGGGGTAATCTAGTTAACCCATTTAACCATATTAGCCCTCACATATTTAACCAGTTGGTGCAATTTGGTGATTTGAAATTTTGGGGTAAATAAGGGGTTCAGATTCGTGATCCTCGAGTAGAGATCTATCCGAAAAAGCAATAAAAAAAAAATAGGTCACCCAATATGGCTATATTACGTTATATTAAATATTTTTATAAAATTTTATTCATATTAAAGTTGAAAATGCGAATAAAAAAATTTAGCTAAGGACCGACAAAAAATAAAAAAATTTCAAATGGATCATTTGAAGATTTTTGTGCATCAGCTTGATAATTATGACCAAAATTTAAATCAATCCTATCATCTAATTGTAAAGGATTTGTTAAGTTTTCACTATCAATAACATTGGATAAAACATTATACTCTTGAAACGAATTTTCCAAAGAAGTAGCTTGCCTGAAGTTATCAATTTTTTGATTATAAATCATTTTTCAAGTTAATTAATTAAGAAATTCATTATTTAATTTATTAGGAAGCTAAAAAAAAAAAAATTTAGCTATCATAAATTAATTTTTTTTATTAGCAGTTAAAAAAAATTTAATAGCAGAAGAAAAAAATTTACTAACAGAAAGAAATAGATCTCCATTTTATGGCAGAAAAAAATTCCAAGGAGTACTGTTTACCGAATTTTAAAACGTAGTGAATATTTTTCACCAGAAAGGAAGCAATGATCTGGTCAAACACCGAAAAAAATGACTAAAGTACAACTCAACAAGCTAAAAAAGGCTTTTGATTACAAAGACAACATCAGTCTGCGTCAAGCAGCCAAAAAGTTTGATATAAGCCAGCAAATGATCTCAAAATTGTTGAAGAAGCTTCAAATAACATCTAGAAAAAAGATGAAAATCCCTGACCGAACCGAAACGCAATAAAAAATAGCTAGAGTTAAATGTAGAAATTTGTATTTAAAAAATCCAAATATTTTCTGGATTTTAGACGATGAATCCTATTTCACTCTCATGGTAAAATCATTGGAAATGATATATTTTACTCAAGTATCATTGCTGCAATACCAGCAAGTACAAAATATACCCCAGTTAGAAATTCGAGCAGAAATTACTTGTTTGGTTGGTCATTTCTGAGAGGGGTATTTCAGTGCCAATCATACGAAAAAGTGGACTTGCAGTCAACCAAACTGTCTATTTAGACTTTATAAAATGTTGAGTCATTCCCTTATTAAAAAGCATCATTCAGACGGCAACTATAAGTTCGGCCCCGACTTGGCGAGCTCTCATAATGTTAATACAGTGGTCAACTACTTGATTGACCACAATATCAAATTTTTGCACAAATGCGAAAACTCTGCAAATGTGCCAGAAGTACGACCAGTTGAGGATTATTGATCCATTTCAAAGGAGAAAGTGTATGAGAATGGATGGAGAGCAAAAAACTTAGATGAACTAAGGAATAAAATACGACTTTGTACAAGAAAATGGATCAAAATCTCGTTCAGGACCTTTTGGCCTTTACATCCAAACGACTCAATAATATTCGAAGAAATGGACTTATTGAAAAAAGATAAAAGCATAAATAAAAACTGGAATAAAAATGCTATATTCTCTCAAAATTTCGTAAATACCTTTTAAAAATCGTCTCGATTTTATGTTGTCACCCGTTACTTAACCTGAATTATCTAAATTATTGATTATCGTTTTTTTTAAATAAACTAGAGGTCAATCAATTTGATGTTAATTTGATTATGAAGCATTAGAAATAACATTTCTAGTAATGTTTAGTATTTATTTTTTAAAAATCATCAAAATCATTCGATTAATTAATTTTTTAAATTTTAAATTATATTTTTGATCTTAAAATATGATCTGAAACTTCATTTGCCTTTTTTCGTAATATTTAGATTCAATATTCACAATTATACCATTTTAATTCAAAATATTATAAAAAATATATTTAGACTAACGTGATTAAATTTTCTAAACGATTTACATAAGATTGTTATTGGCATATTTTTGAATAGAATTGTGTGGAAACTTAATTTTATTTAATTGAATTTTGTGTATTTGCTAATTGCAAATTACTAAAAGTAATTTCACGATTTTTACTAAGGCGTCCTAAGCTAAGAATATGAATTCTCTAAAAAGACTTAAAACAAAATTGATTTCAACTTCAAGATTAAAAAAAACAAATTAAATTGCAACCAGATGTGAAGTGACGCTTAAAAAAAGGAAATAAAAAAGCTCAGCATTTCTGATTTAGATCATAAAATTATACATTTGAAACATTTGAAAAATTAAATTGACTTAAGAAATTCTAGTTAAAATTAAAAAAATTTTTTTTGTTTATTTTTTTAATTTTACCAATTTTAACCACATAAAAATTTAAGTGTATTTTTGGTTGGTGGGTGAGGTGATGAGTAATGAGAATTTTAAAAAAGAGGAATGGGCAATTTTTTTCCATTTACCTATTTATCTATTTTATTTCTAATCATTAAAAGTTATTTTAATAAAGTTATCTATAATATGGCTTTTATTTTGATGGGCAGTCGACCCGGTTTTAATAACCTGTCAAATTTTAAAAAGATTAAAGGAATAATAGAGTGCCACACTCACTGATACCTCATGGCTCAACAAATATTTTATATTTTACTTAATTTTGATTAATTATCAAATTATACAAAAACACCCGAAATGGGTGCAAAAGTCTATTTTATACATTTTTGCCAATTCATCAAAACTTACAAAAGAAGCAGGCTCAATTACTCTAAAATTCACATAAAGTCTAAAAAGTACAAAAAAGAAATTGATTGTTTAATAGTTAAATCTCATTGTTTATCCATGCAAATTAAAAATATATTTTCAAAAATAATCAAGCCATAATAATAAATATATTCATAATAAAATAAATAAACAATTACCCATAATAAATTAGATAATTCACTAATTAATCAAACAACCACATGAATGACCTAAGAAAGCTAAGCCGTGTCTAAATTTACAGCCAACGGAGAGAATAAGCCTTTCTAAAAATAGGCTCAAGTCGGCAGAATGAAAATAATTTTAAATTTTTTTATTTTCATATTTTTAGATTTTTTCTGTAAAATTTTTATTTTTATTTTTAGTAACTAAATAATTTGGCAGAGTTTTTTTTTTTTTTCTAAAATATCGGACAAAAAATCTATAAAGATGAAAATTTAAAAATGTAAAATTATTTTCATTTTGCCCTCAAGTCAACAGTTTTACATCTTTTTATTCTTTTTAATTTTTTTTAATATTTTTAAGCTAGGTTGTTTATTTGATTTATTTAAATGATAAATTGGCCCGTTTTTTATTAAAAATAATTTTGAACATTTTTTTCAATATTTTAATTAATTTTTTTCTTTCTCACTGTGGAATTTAATTTCAAAAATAAGATTTTCATAAAAAAATTAAGTATTATTTTTTGTTTTGAAGTAAAAAAACTTCAATTCTGATAATATGAAAAACATTTCGCAATTGAATAATTTTTTTTAATGGGACTTTTTAGATTTGATTATTTCTAAAATTTTTGAGCAAGCTCCCATTATTAATTTTTAATTTCAATTTGGTTTCATTGAAAACTAATTAAATATATTCAATTAATCATTTATGAGCTAATTCAATAGTTAATCAAAAATGTATAAATAATTTAAAACATAAAATTTTTATTTTCTGTCAACTGGCAGCTTTTAATTTACTCAGTCTTAAAAAGTATTTACTTTATTTTATTAGTAAAATAAGAGATTATTTTCTCTGGAGAAATAAAAATTGAAATTTTGATTACCAAACTCTATTAAGTTTAATTTAAAATTTTCAGCTGTATCTGATACAATCTGACTCATATTCATTTTGAAATATAAAAACTAAACTCAAACTAATTTAACTTTTTTCAAAAAATTTTATTTTTTTTTTTGCATTTTGTGGTATCAAAAATCAATCATGTGGCTGAAAGGAAGGACTCAAAACAACAACTCCAAACAACTCCATTCCAACCGGCCAAGGCTTCGCCTAAATTATTTTTTAAATAAATATTCATTTTGAAAAGTTGATTTAACAATAAATTTTTCTATAAGCTTTGATTGAAATTTTAAAAAAAATTTTCGTTACAAGTTTTTATGGTCAAAAAATTTGAATTCGATTATTTCAATTCAGAAAAAATTGTATAACTTTTTTACTAAAAGAGATAATTTTGTTTAGTAAAATGATAAATGTTTAAGATACCCCTACTTATTCCGAAAATATATGTCTGCAAAAACTCTAATATATGCAAAATAGTTGCACAATTAAAAGCAAAGTAATAGATTAGTGGGTTAGAGTGGTATGCACAACGCAGAAAATTACATTGTTTTTTTTTCAGATTTATTTCAGTTAAAATTTTAATTTTTTTTTTTATATAAAAATTTTCTACAAAATATCGCTAAATTTTTTTTTACATTGTATCGTGACAAGAGGGTTTAAACGAAGGCTAAAGCTATTCGGAAAAACCCTGGGGAAACCCAAAATTATTTAATTAATAAAAAAAAAAAAATTTTCAGATTTATTTTAATGCATTAAGCATTTCACAGAACCAAATTATGTCTTAGTTAAAAAGTTAAATTTTTTCTGTATTGAAACGAACTTCACAACCCCGAAAATTAAAAAAAATTAAATTTTATTTGAAATTAAAAAATCAATACAAACAATGCTGATTAATTACAGTTTTTTTTTGAAAGTTGAAAAAATGTTAAAGCTTTAAAAGAAAAAAAACTAGCCAAAAAATTAAACCCTACTAACAATTATTAATTATTAAAAGTCCTCTAAATTTTATAAGAATTTTTTCCGCTGCATCTTTGAGCATATCTTTATCATTTATCGATTAAATCGAGTCCTGTTCTCCCACCACTAAATATTGGTTCTCGATGAACCACGCTAAGAGGACATAAAAAGTAATCGTAGTAATCGTGTTATTATCATAAGATGTAGAATAAATTTTCTTTTCTTAAAATTTTAATGAATATACTTCTAAATTTTCTAAAAGACATTTGGTATCTGGCATTTATTCGTTCTAAAATTTCAAAAAGAGGTAGAAACTTTTTTTTCAAAAACCATCAAATATTAATTTTATTACTGAATAAAAAAATTCTCTACAAATAATTAATTTCTGCACGAATGCAAGATTTATTCGAATGATAAAAAAATTAATTATTAAATAAACTATTAATTTTTAAATGATTTATTTTTTTAATGAATTTTTTGATTTTTTTTTCATTTCTTTTTCTAAACAGGCAGCTCAGCTTTTATTTTGAGTGTCATTTTATTTCTTTAAAAAACAAGTGTATTAAGCAAATTTTCTAATAAAAGTCATTTCGAAAAATTAAATACACCAAAATTTTAACTTAATCTTAACTAATAAACTAATTTTTAATTTATTTAAAAATACGGAAATGAATATTCTCTGTGGAAATAAATGGCATTAAAAGCAATTAGGATATTTTTTTACACCAAAAAAATTTCTCTTGGCAAAACAAATACTTACTTGAATTATTTGCAGAATGATCATTTGGGTATTGAGTTTTATTCAGCCTTCTTATCAAATAAACCAGCGCAGCGATCCCGAGAACTACTAGCAAAATTGACAGCAAAGGAATTAAAATGTTGACTGAAAAAGCAAACTTTAGCATGATGTCTCTTTATAATTGGAATGTGTACTTACCAATTGATTCGAGATCCATGTTGTTGCATTTCTGAACCAATTTTTCTTCATCTAACACAAAATCAATAATTTCTGGTGAACGAAAAAAAATAAGGAAAACAAATTTTGATTAATTATTTGAGATCTCTACTAATTTAATATTTCTTGTTATTGTTCAGTTGTTGTTTTAAGAGTTTGTTGAGCTCAGTGCTAAAATTATGATTTTAAATAGAAATGGAAGAAGAATGAGAAAAACGCTCTATAAAAAGTCTCGTTAGTAGTTCTATGTTCGTAAATCGATATTTTCTATGATATCGACGATAAATTTTATTTACCCCGATATCAAGAGATTTTTTTTCTTTATTTTTTTTTTATCAAACAAACACAATTGCTGAATTTTGTTCTAAAGCTAATTCTTATTAAATCATCATCATCAAAAATAAAATTTGCATTTTCTTTGTTATTGCTGCTTAATTTCAAAATTAATGAACTATAATGTCGATCAAAATTGGCAATAATTTTTTTCTTTTATTATTATAACAAATAAAAAATTTTAATTCATTTAAAAAAAATTGTATTCATCCAATAAATATAAATGTTCCCAAATCCCTATCCGAATTTATCCTGGATATTGTTTGAATTTGCATAATTTCAAGAAAAATATTTCCGTCTATTTTTGGTTTAAATAGAAAGTTGATCTTTTTTGAGACTAGCAAAAAAAAAATGCTTAGTAAATATTGATGTATAGAGTGGCACAAAAGCTTTTGGAAATTTTATCCAAAAATATTTGATATTTGTCAGTGTTTATTTAAAAAATATATATTTGATTTTCGTACTAAACCAAGTCTCGATTATTTATTGAATTTGTTGACAGTTATTTTCAATACTAGGAAATTTATTTATTCTAGCTCTTATTCAATTACTTTTTTAGGAATTAAGTAAAACTCATTTTTGGTCTTAAAAAAGTGAAATTAAAAAGATTGCGCTAAATATTTTAAGATGTGCCACTCAATCCTGGGGCATTGTGAATTTGGAATACGCAAAAAATCAAAACAAAAATAAAAAAACTTAACACATTTTGCCCTGAAAGTCCGGAATCGGAAATAAATTTAGCTTTTTAAGTTTTTTTTTGTTTTAATGTAGAATAATGGTCCCATGAAAAACATAATAAAATGAAGATAAAAATATGAATCATTAAAATTAATCATTTTGAATGATTAAAATCTAATGGTACTTAATTAATTAATTCAAGAATAGATTGAAATTGTTTTATTTTTTTTAAAGAGTTTCTTAATTAAAGAATTGGAAAAAATTATAACTTAAAACTGGTCAAAATTTTTTCATGTTTTCCAAGAATCAATTTTACTGACCAAATAATTATTATTTTTGTGGAAATTTCTGTTTCTTACAAATTTATTAGAATAAAAAATATGATCATTTGGTCAGTAAAATTTACCAGTCCTCAAAGATTTAAAATAAATTATTGAAAAAAATTTCCAGAAAATATCTTAAAATGAGAAACATATGATGGTAAAAGATGACCTGGAGGCGAATAGTTGAAAAAAGAGTTGAAGGAAAAAAAAATTGTATGGGACCAAGAAAAAATATTTGCGAAGGACAGAACAATTTTTGTATCAAAAAATTACTTAAAAAATGGTATAACTTAAATGTTCAAGAAATTTTTTTTCATTTTTCTATTCTTTAAAATCTAATAATTAACTGAATTTTACCAAATTTTTGGTAAATTTATGGTCAAATTTCGTCAAAAATAAAAAAAAGATTTAAATTTTAATTTAAAAAATAATTATACTATTCAAATAATTCTAAATCACACAAAGTGTTTATTTTCTAGTTGTATTATTTTTTTTTTTTTAATCAAGTAAAGTGAAAGTCAGAGATTTAAATTTTTTTTAAGTCATGACTTTGACTTAAACTTATGACTTAAAAACAAATCTGGAAAGCTATCATTTTTTGCTCTTCTAATAATTTAAAAAAATTGTCTCCGTTTAAATAAATGTCATGTACAGACTGTCCATGTATATTTACAGTCACTATAGATTTTTTAATAGTTTTTCCTGAATAGAACTGTAGTGTTAATGTACTATTTGAAAAAGAATAAAAAATTGGAATTTTTTTCCTTTTTAAAATTTTGATTCACGTAATAGCAAATATGTCAATACTGCTTTCAATTCATTCAATTTTTAATCTTTAAATTTATCAGGCTGTCAAACTCAAATATTTTTTAGTTAATTTTTTTAATTTATTTTTTTAGATTACTTAATTAAATTAATTTATTTTTGTTTAATCTAAATTAATGAATTTTTAATATTTTAAAAGCTTTGTTTAGATTTATCGATGATTTTTAAGTCTGTTTGGTATTAAAAGAAAAAAATTCTAAGATTAATTAAAAGTCTAAACAACTTCAATGTAATTTGGTTTTGAAAAATTTTAATTCTTATTAGCAAATTCTTGTTATTTTTGTTGGTTATTTTTTATCTCTTAATTTGACGAAATGAGGCCCATTTTAATGATTTATATCAAGACCCCAAGTCTTGACATCACTGTTCTTATTCTCTAGTCCAAATAAGCTTGGGTATTGATTGCAGTTAATGCCAATGTTTTGGCGTCCATTTAAACCATCAATCTTTTTATTAAAGCATCGGATTACATTTAATAAACTTAAACAAAATTAAAATGTTTTATTTATTGCTTTGCTTAATCCACTAAATTCCAAATCACTAAACTGCAAAATTTTGTAATCAAAAATTTCTTATAATCAACTTAAACACCCACTTTGTTTAAAAACAGAACTTTTATAATAGACCGGATCCGTGGATTTTTCGTCAATATGGAACAACAAAATCAGCAAAAACTTAGATTTTTTCCAAATACAATATTAAATGCAGATTTAGTAAACATTATTAATCAAAATAGGTTCATTTTGAAAATTATTCGGATTTCTCTTAATAAGATAAAATGGATAAGACGAAAATTTCCTTTCTAAAACAATGAATTAAAAATCATAAAATTTCAACAACAAAAAATCTGATTTAAATTTGAAGAATTCATGAAAAATGTGATCAAATTATTGTGTTTGTTGGAAGATATCAATAAAAAATAAAGTATTTATTACTTTTTATTTCTGTAAACGCAACTAAAATACTGAAAAAAATTGTTGAATCTTTTGTTTAAGTATTCCAATTACCCGCATATTCTCAGTAAAATAACCTTGAATAAAAAATAATGCTGAATTAATAGCGACTAATGTCAAAAATAAACCCATTTTGGTAACAATTCGTCTTTTGAAGGGAAAATTTTTATTTTTCTATTTTTAAAGGTTTAATTTTATTTTTACGACAATTTCAGGGTCTTGTTAACCTGAATATCAATTATTTTAAAATTTCAATACCTCTAATCTCAAAATCAATTAATTACCTGATATTTATTTTCAATCTGAGTTTTTTTTTTACACTAATTTCATGAACATTTAATTCAATTACGTGAACATTTAATTCAATTTCTTTGTGGCTTTAGACTTGAGGTTCATTAATTTTTTGTATTCAAATTTTGACGAGAAATTGTCAAAATTTTATATCTTGTTCCAGGAGTTACTTTTCAATATTATTATTTGAATTAGTTAATTCAGTTATTAATTCTAAATCATTTTCAAAACAATAAAATAAAACAACGCCTTCATTATTTCAAAAATTATTCAAAAATATTTTAAATTCTATTTTCCAAATTAATTAATTTTTTTTAAAGCTTATTTCTTTGCATTCAAATTAAAACGACCCGAAATTTGAATCTAAAAGAAGAAAAATTTACCATTTATAAAATTTTGAAATTTCAAATTTATAAATTTTTTATAATTTTTGAATTTAATAAGTCAAAGTAAACTTATTTTTTACTAAAAATAAAAAAAACGAATTTTTTACAAAATTTAAATTATGTTTTCTTCTTAGATATATGATAATTTACTTCTAATTAAAAAAATTTAAATGAACAAATTAAAAAAAATCAAAATTTTCTTAATTAGGATACTGTCCGGGTTATTTAGCTATAAGCGCCGAATAAAATTATTAAATCAAATTTTTTTTTAAAAAGTCAATATTTGAATATTCAGGTATAAAATTTTTGAAGGTTCAAGATTTATTTTTATTCAAATAAAGAAATTATTTTGACACCAATTTGATTAAAATGACAACAAAGATAAAAAAAAACTTTTTTTTACAAAATTTTGACACTGAATTTTTTATTTTTTTTTATATTCCAAATTTGCTTGGACAAGCGTTTTTTGGGGTATTCTACTAAAGTTTGGTGATATCGATTTTAATGGCTTATTAAAACACGTACCTTTACTTATCTCCCGATAAATACTATGCCATATATCGCTCACCATTGCTCTAGTACAAAATTTTACCAGCTTTCACACCAGGCCAAAATCTAAGCTCTAGCACATTTGGTTTGGCCTTCATTTAATTTTGAAATCAAATTTAGAAAATTTTAATTAGTTAAATTTATTAACTTTTTTATAATTTTAAAAATAAAAAAAAAGTAATTTTTTAATACAAATAAATTAGACAAAAACTTTTTTTAAATTTTGCCCCTTTTTTATATTTATCATTAAAATTTATATTTAGCCTTTCACTTTATCAGAAGAGAAAAGTTTTAATTAATATTCTGACGAACCAAAAAAATGAATCCAAAAATCCCAACAAAAAAATAATGATTTTACATTTAAAATTTTAAAATTAATAATAATTTAATATTTGTTTATGATTATAATTTTACTATCATATCAATTTTTTCAGTTTTTTTTCTTTAATTTAAGAAGTATTTTAGTGACATGCAAAAAATAAAAAATTCTTAAAAATTGACAAATTAAGAGAATGGAAAAAATAAAGAAAATAAAATAAAACTTAAATAAATAGAGTCTGAAAAATAAATTAATTTATATAATTAAAACTATCTAAATTTGATTTCAAACTTAAATGAAGGCCAAACCAAATGTGCTAGATTTTGGTCTTGTGTGAAAGCTGGTAAAATTTTGTACTAGAAAAATAGTGAGGGATATATGGCTTAGTATTTATGGGGGATAATTAAGTATGTATTGACATATTTGCTATTACGTGAATCAAAATTTTAAAAAGGAAAAAAATTCCAATTTTTTATTCTTTTTCAAATAGTACATTAACACTACAGTTCTATTCAGGAAAAACTATTAAAAAATCTATAGTGACTGTAAATATACATGGACAGTCTGTACATGACATTTATTTAAACGGGGACAATTTTTTTAAGGTGAAGACAAGAATGGGTCCGACAATTTGTCAGACATTTAAATTTGTTTTGTTATTTTATTTTTATTATTTTTGCCGAATGAAATAAAACAATTTTGACAAAAAATTATTATTTTTGCTATTTCATCATTTAATTTACTCATTTGTTGTTTTTTTTGGTCATTCAAAAAAAAAATAGTCACTAAATAATTTATTTTTTTGTCAGCGAAATAATTATAAGCATATATGATTAAAAATTTTCTAAAAATTATTAAATAAATCAACAAAAATCTGTATTAATTAGTTTAATTTAGTGTATTTAATATTTTTTACTTAAAATTTTTTTTTTTGTCCATGGGACTTAAAATTCAATAAATAAATAAATAAAACATGACTTTATGGCACTTGACTGGGCTTCTCTTATTATTGAACACGAATAAAAATTTTTTAAAGAAAAAAAAATATATATATCTACATTACAATTTAAAACTAACTTTTACATTTCTTTTCCTCGACTCTTCCTCAACTTTTCCTTTCCTTTCCTAAGAGTCGAGGAAAAGAAATGTACAAGTTAGTTTTAAATTGTAATGTAGATATATATATTTTTTTTTTCTTTAAAAAATTGTTATTCATGTTATTAATATCGTGTTGTTAATTTTTAAAAATTTCAAATGACGATGGTCACATATTTTAGGTGAGTGCTACTGATCACCTATCACAAAAGACACCAAAACTCAAAATTTAAAATATAAGTTAATCTAATTTTGAAATTTGAAATTTTATTTTGAAGTATAAAATTGGGTTGATAATTTAAAAGCCAAATACTTTGCATTGAACAAAAACAATAGAATTTCAATTGAATTTTCAAACTTGCATCACACAAAAATTAAAAATTATTTCAAATATCATTTTAGACTTGCACGTTTTGAAAATAAGCAAAACAAAAAAAGAAAAAGAAAAAAGAGAAACAACCAAACAATGAACAAACCAGACACAAACTCGAGCACATCCTCGAACCTGATCAAGCAAAGCCTTGAAACCTTGGTAAGAACAGTATTTTTTTTCCTTTTTTTTCTTGTAATTTTTTTAAATAAAAATCTTTTAAAATAAAAATCTTTAACAAAAATTGAAAAAAAATTTTTCTTTGCCATCAGGATGCCACCAAACTGACGCCATTGTCGCCCGAGGTGATGAGCCGCCAGGCGACCATAAACGTGGGCACCATCGGCCACGTAGCCCACGGCAAATCCACCCTGGTCAAAGCACTGACCGGCGTTCTCACTGTTCGCTTCAGAAACGAAAGAGAGCGCAACATCACCATCAAACTGGGCTATGCCAATGCCAAAATATACAAGTGCGACAACGAGAGCTGTCCGCGGCCGAGCTGCTACCGCTCGGCAGGCAGCAGCAAGGAGGACGAGTTCCCGTGCGAGCGCCCGGGCTGCACCGGCAAATTCAAGCTGCTGCGTCACTTGTCCTTTGTCGACTGTCCTGGCCACGACATTCTCATGGCTACCATGTTGAACGGCGCCGCCGTCATGGACGCGGTCCTGCTGCTCATTGCCGGCAACGAGTCCTGTCCCCAGCCCCAGACTTCCGAGCACTTGGCCGCCATTGAAATCATGAGACTCAGTCACATCATCATTGTTCAGAACAAGGTCGATCTGGTCAAGCAGACCCAGGCCAAGGAACAGCATGAGCAGATAAAAAAGTTTGTCCAAGGCACCATTGCTGAAGAGGCGCCCATTCTGCCCATATCGGCCCAGCTGAAGTACAACATCGAGGCCGTGTGCGAATACCTGGTCAAAAAGGTGCCCATTCCGCTCAGAGACTTTACCAGCAAGCCAAAGTTGATAATCATCCGGTCTTTTGATGTGAACAAGCCGGGCTGTGAGGTAGACGACCTGAAGGGCGGTGTTGCCGGTGGCAGCATAATCCGCGGCGTGTTGACAGTCGGCCAAGAGATCGAGGTCCGGCCTGGTGTGGTCACAAAGGATGCGCAGGGAAAATTCAGCTGCAGACCCATTAAATCAAAGATTTTGAGCTTGTACGCAGAGCAAAACGATCTACAGTATGCGGTGCCAGGCGGCTTGATTGGCGTGGGCACCAAAATAGACCCTGAGCTGTGCAGGGCTGACCGAATGGTTGGCCATGCACTTGGCACTATTGACTCGCTGCCGCAGATTTTTTCCGACATTGAGATAAGCTCGTTTTTGCTCAGACGTTTGCTGGGTGTGAGAACCGAGGGCGACAAGAAGGCTGCCAAGGTACAGAAATTGGAAAAGGGAGAAATTTTGATGCTGAACATTGGCTCGTTGAGCACTGGTGCCAGAGTGACAGCTGTCAAAAAAGACTTGGCTAAACTTCAACTTAACAGTCCGGTGTGCACCGAGGTCGGCGAAAAAGTGGCCTTGAGCAGAAAAATAGACAAACATTGGAGGTAAATTGGCAAAAAGAAACAAGGAGTTTTTTTTCTTTTTTTTTTAAATTTTTTTTTTTCCAAGGCTCATCGGTTGGGGTCAAATTCGCAAAGGTGTTGCTGTCGAGCCGACTTTTGATCTCTGAGTGAATTTTTTTTTCAATTGAAATAAAGAATTTTATTTTTTAAATTTTATTTTTATTTTTGAATGTTGTTGACAGTGGCAAAATTTGTGAGTAAGAAATTTTTTCTTCTGAAAGAATTTTTTTTCCAGTAATTAAATTATTTGTCGGTTCATTTTGTAAGCAAAAGTGTATTTTTTTCTTGATTAAATTGTCGATGGACTGAACTGCCTCAACGAATTTTAATAAAAGGTAGAAAATTTTTTTTACTTTTTCAAAAAATTAAAAAAAAAAAATAGGGATTTTTATTAAAAAATATAAAATGATTCAAGTGATAAATCGTAAGATAAAAGTAAAAGTAAAAAATCATGAACTAACCAAAATAATGGTGGCTAATTTTTGTTAAATATCCAAAACAATTAAAATTTGGAATTGAGAAAAAGGAAGCTTTAAAATGACTTTGAACAAACCTGTCATGGATGGTTTTTGCGCTAGCATTACCATTTTAAATAAAAGCGCCGCGAATGATTTTTTAGAATAATTTTTGCACTTTCATTTTCTAAATTTCAAATTTTTTTTGTTTTTTTATCACATATTCCACTTGCAAAATCACCATTTTGAAGTACTGCTAGCGGCCATTCACCCCCTGAATGTATGATGCATCCAATGTGGATAATGGGACTAAACAATTATAATTTGGAACTAATTTTATTTTTTAATGATTTTTCAGAAAAAATATTTAATTTTTTAGATAAATTTTTCAACAATGCTACTTAATTTTTTAATTAAATTTATTTTCATTTTAATTACTGCTAGCGGCCAAACCAGACCCAAATTTATTTATTTATTTATTGAATGTGAACAAAAGTCAAAAGTCCATCTGGTATTTGTTTACCAGTTTACTTTTTAAGTTAAGGGCTCAATAATAATTTTGGTCTCACCTGTTTTATGACCAGTTGGTCACAAAATTTGTGACCAAGTTAGTCGATAACGGTTTGGTGACCACTCTGGTCATAAAAGTTCAATGATCAGGTTTTTTGTGACCAAGAAAAAAAATGGTGACCAGGAAAAAAATTGAGTGACCAGGAAAAAAATTGAGTGACCAGGAAAAAAATGTGTGACCAGAATTTTTTTTTGTAATTATTAAGATCTTAATAAACATTTAAATTCTTTAAAAGTAAATTTTAATGACCGAATTTAAAAAAAAAAAAAAGAAAATATGAATATCATTTATTTTTATGAACTCTTGACTGATGCATTTTCAGACCTTTTTCGTCCTCAAAAAATCAACCACAATCAGAACATTCAACTGGATTTTTTTTCCCACTTAAAACTTTCTTTATTTCGATCTGTACATCTTCGAAGGCCTCAGATATCTCTTGTGATTTTTTTTCGTAATAATTTGATTTCGATTTTGGATCAACTGAACTTGTTAGTTATTAAGTTATTGTACAAAAATTAACTTGAAATTTATTTCAAAATTGATTAATATTTTATTAACAATATTTTAAAAATCAAAATAAAATTTATTCAATGTGACCAGCATTTTTTTTTTGACCAGGAATTTTTCTTTGTGACCAGTTTTTTTTTTTAGATGACCAAAAAACTGATCACAAAAAACCTGATCATTGAACTTTCATGACCAGAGTGGTCACCAAACCGGTATCGACTAACTTGGTCACAAATTTTGTGACCAACTGGTCATGAAACAGGTAAGACCCAATAATTTTATCATGGAACCAATTTAAAAAAAAAATATATAAAAACGCAATTACAAATTATTAATAATATAAAAGTATGAAAAATATATAATATGATAAAATTAAAAAAAATAATTTAATTATGAATCTAAATTTTTCATTAATTGATAAAAATTTTATTTAATCATTGTATTCAAATTTTCATGTTAAAATTTTTTTAAAGACAACATATTTATATTTGTATTAAATTGTTTCAAAAAAACTATTTATCATCCGATATTGCGATTATATAACAATTTAAATAACTTCTACCGACCAAACCCGCCCTGTAAGACTTTTTAGAATCATTTTTGCTAGAAAGTCAAAATTTTTTTTAAACATTAATATATATTTATGAAGTTTAGCAGTGAAATTGTTATTTAATCTTATTTTATTTATGTTAACGTAAATTTGTAAAATCAGTAAATTTGTAAATTTACTGGTACTTTAGTAAATCAATATAATAACTAGTAATCAGCCAAAAAACGTTTAAGAAAACCGTGAGGTGGCCGGCCGACTGACGGTCCAAAAAAAATTTTACTTAGATGTTTAAAAAAAAATTTAAAGGTATTAAAAGTAGAATTTATTATTTATCAAAATTTTGGATCAGGTTATTTTTAATTTTTAATCCCAAATTTTTTCGATATTTTTCAAAAACCGTTAAATTTTATACATAAATTTATAATTCGGTATTTTAGATAGTTTTTTTATAAAAACGGTTTTAATAAAAAAAAATTAAATTTATAAAAATCGATGATGAAAATCTAATTAGTTTTAACGTTTTTTTCTTTAAAATTTTAAATTTTTTATGAATGCCTTTAAATTTTTTTAAACATCTAAGTAAATTTTTTTTTTGGACCATTTTGTGACCGGCCGGTCTACACACGGTCGGCCGTTTAACGGCCTCTCAGTTGGCCGGCCACCTCACGGTTTTCTAAAATTTGGCCGGCCATTTCACGGTCGGTCCGTCAGTTGGCCGCGGCTTGGCCGGCCAGTCACGATCATTGGCTGTTAAATGAATCGGCCGTTTTTTGGCTGCTTGCACGGTCGGCCACGTTGCTTCTCGACCGGCCCCTACACTAATTACAATCAAATATTTTAAATGCAAGGTTTTAGAAAATGAATTGATTAAATATTTTCATTTTTTTATTTAACTTATTGACTTTTTTTACCAAACAAAAATATACAGTAATTTTATATTTTTAATTTGGCTATGTCTTAAACTTATCTTTGATTATCTTAGTGGTTTATATATTATCTTTATCAGTTTAAGATATCTTTAAAAATTTTAAATATCTTAACCTATTTAAGATATCTTACTATTTTATAATTTGTCTTATATATTTTTAATTATCTAATAAGTAATAAAAAGTCTTAAATATAGTAAAAAAATCTTACACACGAAAACATACATTCAAAATCATTTGCCTTCTCGGTAGTACAAATTCCTAGACAAATTGGTAAAAAATGTTTATCGTTAGCGATAGTTTCGAGCAAAAAAATCGGGAAATTAAAAATATGATTAAGATTCATTCTTTTAATTTCATTTTAAAAGTCAAGAAGTAAAAAAAAGTTTTTGCTCAATCAGTTGCAACCCAGTGTAAGGAAAATAAAATTGAAGATTGAATTTTAGAAATTTATTTTAAATTTTAGATGATCAGTTTCGGATAGGAATTTGTTTCCGAGCATAAAAATTGATAACCATGTCGAAATCATTAAATTAATTGATTCATTGGAAAAAAAATAATAATAATAACAATATGCTACAGGAAGAAGCCTTGAGTCTGTTCTTGAATTGGTTTACTTATAGTTTTTGTGGAGCCTATAGTCATAGGTGACCAGTACCCTTATCTAAAATCTGTAACCAAGACTAGTCACCTAATTTCCAAAGATGGAATATTAGACCAGAAATTCTATTTTTTCGTTTGGTCACTTATTTTTTTTTCTGGAAAAATGATTTTTTTAGCATTTAACCTTTTTTTATCAATTTAAAAATAATTTTTGACGATTCTAAATTGAAAAAAAGTTTAATTTTATTTGATAAAATATTTTTCATTTTGAAGCACAATAAAAGTTTAATTGTGGATTAAAAACGCGCTTGGTTCTATTGAAGGAGATTTTGGATGTAAAATTAGCTCAGAAGATACACAAGGCAAAATACAATTGATCCAGTTAATGATCTTGACGTGACTGATATTGAAGATAAAGATGAAGATGAGCAAGAGTAAGAAAATAGAAAAAGATATTATACTTCATGTGAGCAAAAATTTATAAAATAAACAAGGAACTGTCAGAAGTAAAATTAGACAGCATTAAATATAAAAGTTTGTTATATTAAAAGCAGGCACTTGAACTATAGAAGATGAAACTATAGAAGAAGTAAAAAAATGTCTAAAAAGTGTGCTGAGATCGATAATTTTTTTGAGCGAAAAGGGCTAAAAATACATATGGGTAAAAAACATTAAAATTTAAATCTGATAATTTTGAATTTATTGGTCACTTAATTTTTTATTATTTTTGTTACTTCTGGTCACATATTTCATTTTTGAAAATTAGGCAACCAGTCTTGGTCACATATTTTAGGTGAGGGGTATACTGGTGACCAACTGGTCACCTATGACTGTAGACCCCACAAAAACTATAAGTTAGATTTGTTTAATTTTCCTAGACTTTTTTTGTGAGAACCAACTCGTGGGGTTTGTTTAGGAGAACAAAAAAATGGGAGACTTAGTTAAATTGTGTAAAAATGTTGGAAAAAACATTGAAAAAAATTTATTAGTTGTATAACTAAAGTCATGTGATTTGGATTTAAAAATTTTTTTGATAAAGAATAATAAAGAATTATTTTCTTAACGCTTTTATACAATATCAATAGTTTCGTCACAGTTCAAATTCTTTTTCTAATGTCGTGTTACCAATGACATTGGAATACTTCATAGTTGTTTTTAAGTCACAAGTCTTAAGTCAAGTCAAGTCAATGACTTAAAATTTATTTTATCAAAAAAAAGTCCCACCAAAGACTTTTTTTTTTCTAAAATATACGGGCTGCCAAAAAAAAGGTAAAAAAATAAAAATTTAAATCAATTTAATATATTTATTATTTAAAAAAAATAGTTTTTTAATTAAAAAAAATTTTATTTAATAATTAAAAATAAAAAATAAAAAAAAAAGAAAAAAAAATTTATTTAAGAATTAAAATAAAAAAAAAAAAGAAAAAAAATTTTATTTAAAAAAATAGAAAATAAAAAAAAAAAATAAATAAAAACTAGTTGTAGGTTGTGGTAATTTTTGGCCGTTAGTACTTTATGGTCTTTGGAAGTTGTTGGTGATTGGACGTTGGTCAACAACCAATCACCAACAACTTCCAACGACCAAAAAGTACAAAAAAGTACTAACGGCCAAAAATTACCAACGACACCAAGTACCTACAACTAGTTTTTATTTATTTTTTTTTTTATTTTTAATTTTAAAATTTATATTTTTTTAATTAAAAAACTATTTTTTTTTAAATAATAAATATATTAAATTGATTTAAATTTTTATTTTTTTACCTTTTTTTTGGCAACCCGTATATTTTAGAAGAAATAAAAAAAGTCTTGACCAGGACTTTTTTTTTGAAAAAAAAAATTTATAAGTCCTGACTTGACTTGAGAAAAATAAAAAAAAATTTTAAGTCAAGTCATAACTTTGACTTAAATTTTTGTGACTTAGACTTAAAACTGTGACTTAAAAACAAGTCTGGAATACTTCCACACAAAAATTGCACATGCACACAGAAATTTTGGCAATGTGAAATTTTGAAGATTACAGTACAAAAAGTAAAAACTTTAATAATTTTTTTTCTAATTGTGCAAAAACTGTTCTGCAAAAAGTACAATATTGTAAAAATTTGTAGAAAAGAATTCCAAGCTCTGCAAAAACCCTGCAATTTTCTGTAAAATGCACACCATCAAAATATCCTTGATTAAATTATGCAATAAATTGCAGAGTTTTTGCAGAGCTTGGAACTCTTTTCTACAAATTTGTACAATATTGTACTTTTTGCAGAACCATTTTTGCACAATTAGTAAAAAAATTGTAAAGTTTTTACTTTTTGTACTGTAATTTTTGTACCAAAATTTCACCATCCCCGAAATTTTCTGATCAAAAACTCTGTTTTGACAGGGTCAATTTTTATAAAGACGAAATTTTAAGAAAAATTAGAATAAAATGAATGAAATATAATTTAAAAGATACAAAAAAAAATAGAATTATTCTAAAAATTTAAATCATATTTTTGATGATAATTTTCAAAATTTTTGATTTTTTTGTTAATTTTACTTTTTTTAAAAAATCTCTCGGAGTAATATTTATAAAATTAAAAAATTTTAAATAACAAATGAAGTAATTGTTTTTTATTAATTAATTGATTTAAAAAAAAATTAAAACAATTTAGTCTAAAAATTTTATTTATGAATATCGTTGAGGATAAAATTCTTCAAAAATTGACAAAATTTTAAAAAATTGATTTAAAAAATTAAAAATTACGTAATTGGCTCATTTGTTGTAGTTGCTGCCACTGAGGAGGACAACCCATTGGTCCGCACATTGAAATCGGCATGCCGAATGAATGAGTGTAAGGATTAGGCACCATGCTCATTTGCATTGGAGCTGAATACATTGGCATCTTCGTACTCATCGTTTGATCTAAAAAATTTTTTTACTTCCTTATCTTATTAAATATTTTTACTCAATCACTTGGTCTACATTGACCATTTGCACATTGATATTGACCATAGTGAGACTGCATTTTTCAATTTCTAGATAATTGTTTTAAAGCTTTATTTATACTTTATGTATACTTAATTTAGAAAGGTATTTAATTTAAAGACATATTTTTCGGTTTAAATCTTAGACTTTATTTTGTTTATGTTGCTTCTAAAAATTGGTCTCTAAAGAAAGAATTCAAGAGGTCAAGAATTTGGAACGTTGATAAAAATAAAATTTTTTATTTACATTTTTCAGTAAAATCTAAATTTAATAATTAATTTTTTTTAAATATTTTTCTTTAGCTAATTAAGAAATCAGACATGCTTTTGAAGAATTATTTGCAGCTTTAGCATGTAGACCAGCGTTTTGCAGCTTAAGCTCTGAATTTCCAAGCCTGCCAGTGCCTATAATTTTTCTAAGCTCATTTCCAAATTTTTTCAGATCCTCATTATCAGTTTCCAATTCTTCTTCCATTTTATTTCTAATTTCTTGTTGGCTCGAAATCGATTCTTCTCTACATTTTTCTAGTTTTCCATTTTTAGCCAAATAATTTTGCAACCAGTCGACCTTTTCCATTCGATGATTTTTTAACTCGATGGGAAACTCTACTCGTTTATCTTGTAATTTTATTCCTTATAAATAAAAATAAATTTATTATATATTTTAATGATCTTTTAAAATTGTACAAAATGTTTCTTCAAAAAGTACAAATCTGTACTAACAAATTCCAAACGCTGCGAAAACTCTGCAATTTTATTTAAATTAAATCTTTTTGATGGTGTATATTTTACAGAAAATTGCAGAGTTTTTGCAGCGCTTGGAATTCGTTTGTCCGTTTGTTTATATAACCATTTAAAAAAGTTTTAACATTTTCCTTTTTGTATCGTAATTTTTGGGTGGTATTAATTGTATCATCAAATATTTAAAATTTATCATCAAAAAATTGAGTAAATAACATCAAAAATATGAAATTAATCGCCAAAATATTTTTATTTGCGTCACCAAATTTTTTAAAATTTCATCAAAAAAAATAAATATGAATCAATTAAAATAAATTCATCATCAAAAAACACGAAAATTTAGATTAATTAAATAGAAAGTATGCATCAAAAATTTTCTTTAATCATCAAATAAAATAATTATTATAACCAAAATCAAATGGAATATAAAATAAAAAAAAAACATCTCTATTTAACTTTTTTGACTAGTTTAGTTTAGGTCAACCACGAGTTCTTTTTTACTTCAAAATTAAATATAATTACAATGAAAAAACTTCCTCTAAAAAATTAAAAATAAAACTCGGTGCAAAAGCTTAGAAATTCGGGTAATTCAAAAGTTTTAGCAACCATAGCTACCTTTTTTCACGCCTTTATGATTAATTATTAGGTAGCAATGGTTGCTAAAACTTTTGAATTACCCGAATTTCTTAACTTTTGCACCGAGTTTTATTTTTTATTTTTTAGAGGAAGTTTTTTCATTGTAAATATTTAAAAGTTGATTATATTTTTATGCCAAACGAAATTAAAGAATGCTGCAATAAAAGACTAAACATTATTAAGATATTGTCAAACAAAAAATGGGGTCTCAATAAAAACACACTAGGAAATTTATATAAATCTTTAGTCGGATCAATCTTAGACTATTCTTTTCCTTGCTTAAATTCATTCTCAGAAAATAATATCAAAAAACTACAAGCAATTCAGAATACAGCAGTCAGGTCTATTCTTAAGTTAAAATATGATACTCCCTCCAACATCGTGCATCATGAAGCTTTTAATAAACTAAAATTACTAACAGTCTCGAATCGGCTTTTTGAATTGAGTGAGAGATATGTTGGGACAGGACTGAGTCATTCTATTCCATTAGTTGAAAGACTGGTGAAGGAATACAAAGAAGGTTTCGAATCAAGACATATTGAATACCCAACTCCATTGTGTAATTGCTACCTTACTATTTCTTCTTATTTTCCTGAAACTTGAACTATGCAAACATGTGCCACATGTTACAATCTTTTCCAATTTATGTCTTTTCAATTTTCATTTTTTTAGCTTATTTACCTTATTTTGATTCTTTTTTTTTTTTTATCTCATTTTATTAACTTTAATTTTATTTTTATTTTATTTCATTTTTATTTTATTTTTTTATTTTCTTTTTAACTTATTCTGAAGGAGCTTTAGCTCGGTACAGAAAACAAATAAATAAAAATAAATATGCCGAGTATCATTTATCAAATTGTAGAGGAAAAAAAATTCTACAAATTAGTGCTTTTATTTTTTTCTTTTGCAATCAATTTTTCGTAAAATACAACAAATAAACAATTTAAGATAATTAAAACAATCAATTTCTAAACTTTTGACACATACTGTATTACCAATACATATCCCCAAATTCACTTATTTCACTACTTGTATACAGAACAAATAAATATTAAGCCATGAAAAAAGCGTGCGCTTTTATCCCCACTGTTAAAAAATTGAAAGAAAAAATAAAAAATTAAATAACATGGCTAACAAAGAAAAGAAAAAGAGACAAAATATTACAATCGAAACAAAGATTGAGGTCTTAAAAGCAAAAGACAAAATAAACAAAAGTGATTTTGAACTGGCTGACATTTTTAAAATCGATCGAAATATTAATATTTTGTTAGTTGTAATTGTAAATAAAAATTTTCTTATAAAAAGTTTTGTCACCTTTTAGTTTTATCCCCACTTGATACCAGAGACATTTGGGGTGATATATAAGTGAGATTTTATAACCAATTATTTTCATTTACATTATCTGGTATTATATGCTTTCATTATTTACAAAATCATCGAAATTTTTTCTAATTTTTTTTCATATTTAAATCTTGGGCTTTTTTGAACAATCTATTGATTTAATTTGACTTGTGAATTGAAAGATGTCGATTGAAAATAATTATTTGCTTACAAAACTACTGGTATAAGTATTTATAAATCATTTGTAAAATTTCATAATTTTTACAAAAAATAACGTATTGCTGATTCATTTCAAAGTAATTTAATTTTGAAGTAAAATTTTAATTAAATGTTTTATTTATTTTTCTTTGAAGCGTAATTTTTTTTATTTGATTCAGTGATATAAAAAAATATTTTTGATGACAAATATTTAATTTTGGTGGAAAAAATTTTATTTTGATGATAAATTTGAGTAAAAATTTGATGCCAAATTCTGAATTATTTGATGATGAAATTATTTATTCCCTTTTTAAAAAACTCTGAGATTGGAGAGATTCACTTATTTGTGCAGCATGAAGAATCTATTCCAAAATTTGTTCATTTAACTCATAAATTTTTTTTGAAACCTTGATTGATTGCGGGATTTAGTATTTTGAACAAGTCGTGGTACAGTCCCCAATTATCTTTTCTGAAATCAAAATTTTTTAAAATTTGTCTCAATTACTAAACAATTATGGTAGTTTTAATCCATTTAGTGTCCTTGTTATTTTAATGGTGTGTTATTCAAAAAATAGTTGTAAAAATTATAAAATTAGGGTTAAAAATTTGGAAGTTATATATTAAATTCTAGGGTAACTTTTTATTAGATCAGATCAAAGCAAGATCATTTAGAAAAAGGGTTAATGGTGAACTTAGTGATAAAAATCCAATATCGGCAGGGGTACCTCAGGGGTCTCTAATTATTCCACTCTTGCTCAGTATTTTCATTAATGATTTTCCCAGAAGAAACAAAACAAAACACTGCTAATTTTTTATCTATTTTATTTTTAATCTACTTTTTTTTTTAATCTGAAGGAGCTTTTACTCGTCACAGATAACAAATAAATAAATACATCAATGGATTGATTTCAATTTATTTTAATTACTTAGCATATTTTATTTTTATCAATTTTACTTTTAATTTTAATTTTATTTTGATTTTATATTTTTAAATCGGAAATAGCTATAGTTCGATACAGACTTGCGCAAAAGTCGGAAAAAAAAGTCATTTTAATGATTTGACTTGAATTTTTTTTTTTAAAGTCTTTTGACTTGACTTGAAATTATTTTTCTGAAAAAAGTCATTTCAAAGACTTTGAAATAAAAATGGCCGCCTTAATAACTACATGGAACGGCAAAAAATTTATTTTTAAAAAATAATTTTTCAAGCCAAGTTAATCAAGTCAAGTCATAGAACTTTTTTTTTAAAAATAAAATTTATTTTTATGACTTTTAAACAACTCTGGTTCGACACAGGTTATCAAATAAATAAATAAAAATGATTTTTTATTCATATTTAATTTTGGACGTTAGTAAACTATAACCATAAAAATAGTAAAACATACCACAAATTTAATAATACAACCACTAATTTAGAAATAAATTCACACATTTTAATTTTTTTCCATTAATTTAATAAAAATACTACAATTATCTTGATCAAACAATATTTTTAATAAAAATGCCCTTATATTCGATTAAAACTCCACTAATTAAGTAAAAAAAATTCAATCAACTTGATAAGCGACAGTTAACTCTTATACTATTTAAACCAGTAAAATGAAAGTTTTTTTCATTCAAAAATGTCTGAAACACAGTCAAAAGAAAGCATTTTAGAAGATCCATTAGACCAAACTTTAGATGACACTGATCAAGATTGGGACGACGTGTTAAAACCACAAAATCAAAAAAAACGTGGCAAAGCAATTACTTACGAGCTATATCAACCATTCCAAGAATACGACCAAATTGTAAAACAAATAAAAGAAGGTAACATCAATGGTAACAATTGGATATTCAAGAACAAAGATGGAGATAAATATCGTTATTATTGTAAGTTTAACAAACAAGGCTGTCGCGCAGCTCTTTACTTACAATTAACAAGTGGCTCTTGTGGAAATTGTTTCATTTCTGATGAAGAGCATTCAAATCATGAAACAAACACAGAAACTCCAAGAGAAGAAATAGTAATAATATACCAACAACAAGCTCAGATGTACCAACAACAAGCTCAAATAAATCAACTTCTAGTCTCTCAAACTCTGAAAATATTTGCAAAAAATGTAATATGCCTATGAAAAAAAAGAAATATTTCTACTGTATTAATAAATGCAAACAATAATTTTTTTGGTGGAATTTTGAAACAAACAATAATTATTTTTGTGTAACTTTAATGAATTTTTTGGTAAATCTATTAATAAAATGGTAAAAAAACTAAATTTGTATTATTTTTAATTATTTTGAGGATAAATAATTAAAATTAAGATAAAAATACTGAAAATATGATAATTTTATTAAATTTGTGGTATGTTTTACTATTTTTGTGGTAATTTTTAACTAATTTTGAGGTATTAAAATATTATCGCTCTTTAATTTTTTTATCTAAATGACTATGAATTGAAATAAAAAAAATTTACTTGGATCGTCAATTTTGATCTCACGATTTTTAATGCTGGATTTTTTACGATTTTTCCTCTTGATTTCAACAGAATCTACCTCATCGTCAGTGCTGGTTTCGTCATTAGTCGAGTCCATTTCATCGGAAGAATCTGAATCGATCAAACCTTCAATGGTTTCTGTAGCATTTTTGTATTTTTCCGAATTTGCTTGCCTTTGACTGAGCCTCAGTGATTTAAGTTCTTCCATCTGTGACTGAACATTTTGATCCACAATTAGCAAAGAAATTAAGCGTCTGTCATACATGGCCAAGCTAATAAATGGAGAATATTTGCTGAACTTTATTGAATTATCTTCTCCGTAAAGCTTCAGTTTGCCAATTACTTGGCAGTCCCCAAGTCTGATTAATGACAAAACCTTTTTATCATCACTATAAACCAGGTAGTTTAATTTTTGATCCAAGCATAAGCTATTCAAGTTGTGGTCTAGAATAATTTTGCTCAAAATTGTATCCTTTACCAAGTCATAAACCAGAATTGAATTTGGTTCATCTTTTTTTTCCATTTCAAAGCGATCAGGGTCCAAAAGAAAATCTTTTTCTATTATGTATCCAGTGTAAACGCACAAGTATAAGCTTTGATCTTGTACCAATTGATACTTTTGGCCTTGGAAGACACCTATGACCTCAAGTTCGATTGATTTGCCTGCTCGATCGCTTGCTGATATAATTTTAAAGTAAATAATCAAGGAATTGAGAGTTTTTTCCTCTTTTAGAACAGAAACCGAAACTATTAAGTTTGTTATTGATTCGAACAAAATTTTGTATTTAAAGCTGTTTGCTTTTGAGTACAAGTTGTGGAATTTTTTGACCATTTTTTCATATTTGCCACTTGAAAATCGAATTTTTGTTTGTTTTAGATTTTGGATGAAAAAGCAAATTAATTTATCTATTATTATTAATAAATCAAGATCTTGGAGATAAAATATAATATTTTGCGATGAAATTAAGTCAGACAATTTTTTAGTTGCTATCTGTGAGGATAAATTTTCCGGATCCATTTTAATTTGGTATTTTTTTAAATTGATCAAATCAAAGACTTCAAAGGCTTCGTTGGTTGGGTCTTGTAAAAAAATGAGGTTACTTGGATCAGCTGTGCACTCACCAAATGATATTTTGTTTATAAATTCAATTTTAAAATTTGGGATGCGAAATAAACCAATTTCAAAATTGTCCATTAAGACGACAATTTTGTTTTCATTTATAAATTTTAATTTTCTGATATTTCCATTCAATTCGTGGTTATCTAGTTTTAAATTTGACTCCAATTTTCCTGTTCTAAGATTCCATGATGAAATCTCACTAAAAAAATTTAAATTAAATTTAAATTTAAATATTTATTAGTAATGAAAAAAAATTCAATCTTGTTTGTTTCGGCATTGTGAATTTTGGTACAAAAAGCAAAAACAAAATATTAAAAATGCCAAAGCGAAAGTTCTGAAAGACCAAAACATGTTCTATAAATTGTAGCAACTGACACATCCTTTGTACCACCAATATACCGATTCTGCAAAACTCTGCAAATATGTGAATTTGGGATATTAAAAAAATACCACTCGACTTTAAGTGGTGTTACAGAGGATGCATCAGTTCCAATTTATAAAACATGTTTTGGTCGGTCCGAATTAAAGCTCTGGCGTCTTTTATATTTTATTTTTGTTTTTTGTACTAAAATTGACAATGTTCTCAATTTTGCAGAATTTTGCAGAATCAGTATATTGGTGGTACAAAGGATGTATCAGTTGCTACAATTTACAGAACATGTTTTAGTCTTTCAGAACTTTCGCTTTGGCATTTTTAATATTTTGTTTTTGTTTTTTGTACCAAAATTCACAATGCCTTTGTTTCTAAGATCGATTAATTTAATAAATTCATAGAAATTAGTAGCTTTTTGAAAATTTGAAGTTAATGATCATAAAGACCAAATCAAGTTTGAAATATGAAATAAATTATCATTTCTTAATAAAAATTAATACAGAGATTCATTTTAAGATTTAAAATTTTTTGCTATAGTACAAAATAAAACTAAATTCATCTTTTTGTTTTCCTTTCCTCTTCCTTTCCTCTTGAAAAGGTAAGCTCTGCAATATCAAAATACTCATTGCAGAGTGCACAGCATCGAAATAATGCTATTTTTTAGGGTATAATTTTTTGCAGATTTTATCTTTATGTTAAATCACAAAATATATTTCTGCATTAATACTTAAAACTTTATTTGATCACTTTGAGTATCAAAAATTGATCATAAACTTCAAGTTGCCCACTTTTTTACCCTTTTCAAGTCTTTTTTAAAATTTTACTCAAAAACTTTATCAAATTATCCAGGATCGAATATTTTTAGTAATATTTTTAATAATAAAATATTTTAATAAAAATTTTTTTACAACTTGAAATTTTGCATATTTTTAATTTTCTGTAAATTTTCAGTGATTATTATGAAAAAAATTCTTTTTTATTTTTATCGGATATGTAGCTTGTAATCTTAAATGTTAAAGAGGCGCTTCTGCCAGTCTAAAATAAGTATTTTCTATTGTTTTTGTAAAGTATTTTGTAGTATGGCAATATTCCGGTCACTTTTTTAGTGCTTCCTTTTAAAAAACATAAAATTTTTTATATTTTTTATCTTATAGATTTTGGCGGTTTATTTTTTTTATGAAAAAGATTTTATATTTGTTTTTGGAAGATATTTTATGGAAGATTTTTGATTTATTTTGATTTGAAAAACTTTTTTTTTAAGTTTAAAATTAGTTTCTTCATTACGACATTGTGCAACTTTCAAAGTTACATCAGCTATCAAAGTATGTAAAACTCTGCATATTTAGCAGAAATTAGATTTCAATGTATACAAGCACAGTGCATTTTGTAGGAATTTTGCACATCATCAACAGACTTTGACAGTTGATGCAACTTTTGAATAATGCAACACTTTGCACCTACGGAACTAATTTTAAACTTTTAGCAAAAAAGTAATTCAATTTTTTATTATTTTGTTCAGTTCTTTTGCACTGAATTTCACAAAACCTTAATAGAGTGTTAAAACTTTTAACCATTTTTGGCATTGTGAATTTTAATACAAACCTACAAAAATTTATTAATAAAATTATTTTTCATTAATTTAAATTGAAAAAATGAGTTTTTAAATTTTGACAATGAAACAACATGAAAAAAAAAATTTTCACTAAATTCATCAATTTAATTAACACAAGAAATATGGTAACCTAGTCTAAAGGGGTTATGGGTTAATAGGGTGAACGAATTTGAAAAACCCCTATTTCTCATTCATTTTTAAAGCTAATACCTAAAAAAATATCTTGATATGTAGAACTCGAGGAGAGAAATCGAATGATATGTGTGAAATATTTTTAAAAAAAATCGATATATGCTTATTTTTCTCTTAAAGTTCGACTACGCCTAATGAGGTGAAAAAGCCTCGAATTAGTGATTCGGAAGAAGGGTGCTTTAAGGCCCTAGGTAATACTTAAGCTCTAACCTATTTCGCTTGTTAGATTCAGCACATGCTAAAGTATCTAAGAGAATTTTTTTAGAATTTTAGGAAATGTCCTTAGGGCTTCATCTAATGGGTTTTTTTTAGGGCTTAAAAGGTTAAATAGATTTAACCCTATTAGTCAAAAAAATCACCCAATTAGTCCAAATAATATTCTATTTAACCCATTTAACCGAATAAGACTATAAAAATGCAATTACGCTTTTTTTAACAATTAAAAAATTGTAAAATTATTTTCTCTCTTTCTCACTCTCAAAAAAATTTTTTTTTTCAAAACCAAGTTTTTATTTCAAACCAGACTTGGGCAAAAGTCATCAAGTCAAAGTCAAAAAAATTTCAATCTAAAAAAAAAATTATACTGATCAAAATCTAAAAGACGCAATAAGTGATGTAAATAGCAATAAGCTAAATCGATCTCAAGCCGCGAATTTGTACGGAATTCCAAGACATTTACTTGTTAATCATTTAATTGGACGATATAAATCAACTGATGTTGGACTCTAACAGTTTATAATACACAAGAAGAAGAGGTTATTTCGCATATGCTTCAAAAGATGGCTGACTGGCGCTATGCTATTAATAAGGACGGACTCAAAGAAATAGTTAAAAACTATGCCGAATCCTTGGGCAAAAGTGATCGTTTTAACAACCGACAACCCAAAATTCCAAAATTTTCTTCCTAAATAGGTCGAATGGGTTAAAAGGGTTAAAATTCTGTTTTTGGGGTTAAATTTCGGGGTAATTGTATACAATTTTAGGTGTAATCGGGTTAACCGCTTTAACCCTTTTGGACCTCACATAATTAACCGCGGAGCTAAAGTGGTTATTCAAAAATTTCGGGAAAATTGGGTGAACATATTTGAAGTTTTTGCACAAAATGGGTGCGAAATAATCAATAAAAAAAAATATGGTCACCCGGTTAGACTAGGTTACCATATTGATGAATAATTTAATTTCTTTCTTAAATAAAAATAATCAATTAATTTCTAAGTAATTCTTTGAATTTTTTCTTTAACACTAGAAAGGCCACGGGTTTTTTAAGCTCTTTTTTTTTTTAAATGAATACAAACTTTTGGAAAAAAATTTTTTTTGTTTTTCAATCTGAAATTGCATAAAATTTATAATTTTAAATATTTTTGTTTAAAAATTATTATTATTTAATGTCAATTATTATTATTGAAAGTGGGTTTAAAAACCCACTTTGGGCTGTTACGGTATTAAAAATTTTGGCCTGTCTATTGTGAAACTGGACTGTTAAATGAAGCAATTTTTGTTCCATCTTTTAAAACTTCCTGAAAAGTATGTAGTACAAAATCCATTTTTTTTATTTAGAATTTAAATTTTGTATTGGAATTTTTGAAAATCCAAAATCCCACCATTTTCTACTTTTTCTACTGTTTTTATTTAATTTTAATCGAGATGTTCTTTTAATTAAATTTAGATGAATTTCTATTAATTTAAATGTGTTTTGATTAAATTAGAGTTGAGCTTTTTAAAATAGAGGTGTCCAAAAAATTTGATTATTTTAATTTTTATTTATATTCCTATCCTGAAGAAGCATTAGCTCGGTACAGATAAACAAATAAATGAAATAAAATAAAAAATTGTTCTCCACACGAAGACAGCTTAAACGATCATGTAAAGAGAGAACATGAAAAATTAAAAAATTTAAATTAAATAAAAATCTTTGCTTACTTATTTTTGGATGAACTTATAATTAAAGATTCCAAGTGATAGAACTTCAAAATGGTGTCAGATGCCCGATCAAAACTTGGTAAAATACTCACTTTGCTTTTACGGTTAAAAACATTAAAAATATTAAAAACTCCATCGATTGTGCCACAATCAAGTGAAGCTCCTGGAACAAAAAAATTTAAAAAAAAATTAAATTAAAAAGTGTTCACAATTTTACCACTGAATAAAAGCTTAGTAACTTGTCTGCTTTGCGTGTTGATAGAAAACAAGTGCTTGGTTCTGTGTCTGTTCATTAAACAATTTAGCTTAAAGCCTTCAATAATTCCATGGCTGCTGACAAAAAACATGTTCCTATTCAAATAGAGCACTTGGTCAAAGTTTTCCTTGAGCTTGAACAGGCAAAGGCCTTTTAGCTTTCCGTACTCGTCTTGCTTGGCATTCGAATGAGCCAAATAGATGGAACTTTTTGTGTACAAAACCAGACACAGTTCATCGAATAAAGAGTGCTCAATTTCTAAGATGGGCTCTGGGCACAAACTCTGAAACAGATAGGCCAAAGTGCGGTTTTTCTTGCGTGCATTAAGATTCAGTATCATCAAGTCTCCATTAGTGAAGCTTATGTAAGTCCGTGTTAAATTCAATCTGTCAAAAGATTTCATCACAGAATATGAGGCACTTTGGATTTTAATTAGACGCTCTATCTTAGGCCCCATAGATTTAATTGTCTTCAAAATGGTGAACTCTATGTGCTTATTTATTCGATTGAATTTAAGTCTTTTTTCAATTTCAGAGTCGGAGTCCTCATCAGAACTTAGATTTGACTCAGAGTCAAATCTTATGGTCACATTGTCACTTAAAAAATAAAAATTTTCTTCATCAGAATCTGCATCTTGGTCGATTGGAACTTGGAAGCTGATTAAAATGAGCTTTATGTCTCCGTTCCGAAAAAGACATGCCAAATCAATTTCTGTGCAGTTTTCATTTTGATACAAAGGACTGGAACAAGCTACCGATTCAATAAAATTGGAATCGTTGTAGTCTGTGACCAAGATTTCGCTGAATTTGCGCGATCCGATCAAATAGTTGCTAAAAAGCTTGATGATTTTGGTGGATTTTTCCACTACCAAAAGATGGCTCAAATTCAGAGAGAAAGCATCCAAAATTTCTAGCTCTGATTCGTACAGAAATACAATTCTTGAATTCAAATCAATGATAAAGCATAAATCACTGCGTATTATCAAAAATTGGACCGAAAGGGTTTCCGGATTGACTTTACTCTCTTCAAAATTGTCTGTGAGTATTGATTTGGAAAAAAGCAACTTTACCTAAATAAAAAGATACACTTAATTTTGGATTTTTGTAGGCTTATATTATTTTTCGCTAGTGTTGTAAATCAAATATGCGATTTGAACAAATTATTCGATTTATTTCGATTTAAATTTAACATAAAATTTGGATTAAAATTTAAACTCAAAAAATATTTAAATTCCAAGATTAACTTAAATAATTAAATTATTAAACTATTTAAATTATGTTTTAATTAAAATTACTAAAAAAATTGGACTAATTTAAATTTTCAGATATAACTAAAACCAACTAAAATTTTATGCTGATATCCCAATTCCATTGCATGCGCTTTTTTCAAATGACCAAGCATATTGCTTGAGTAATTTGAATTACTATATTCAACAGTGCAATATCAGCATTTTTATTTACTAAAATTTTCTAACTTTGATTGAATTATTTTGGAAAGAGATCTTTTAATGTATTGCTTTTTGTTTATCGATCGAGTAGTAAAAGGTGCCTGTAAAAAATCTTGAGTTTGACTCATTTTTAAAAATATAAATTAGTTTTTAATAAAATAAAAAATAATATTTATATATTGTTTTAGAAAGACATTGAACAAAAAAATAATAATTGGAAAAAGAAAAAAAATGGAAAAAACTTTATTTTTAGAATTTATTTGTTAATTACGTTTTAGAATTAATACACTTAATATATTAACAACCAAAATAAATTTAAATTTTCGTTTTGATTTTCAAATAAAAGCTTAATAATTTGACTTTTTTAAATTCTAAATTGAATTGAATTACAATTAAAATTTGAATTAAAATTTGAATTAAAATTTAATTATTATTCTGGGTTTAAGTTAAAACTTAACTTAAAAATTTGTTTTAAATTTAAACTCAAATTAATGATAATAATAATAATAATAAGATACTTCACAAAAATTGCGGATAAGTCTTACACGGAAGACTACCATGGTAGCTCTTACACCATATATACAGCTTAACATTAGGCTACTATGAAAGATAAATAAAAAAGTACAATACAGGAATTAAATGAAGGAATTAAATACCGTTCAAAGCAAGCATTGTGAATTTTGGAACAAAGAACAAGAATAAAAATTTTAAAATGAAACTACTTTTTCACTATGGGTCTAAATATTGTTCTGAAAAAATTATTAGCTGATACAAACTTTGTACCACCCAAATTTAGTCTCTGCAATAATTCTGCAATTTAATTTTAATGATTTCCTAGTAAATTTTGTGTTTTGCAGACTTGCAAAGTTTTTGCAGGGACTAAAGTTGGTTGGTACAAAGTTTGTATCAGCTGATACATTTTGCAGAAAAATATTTTGACCCTTAGTAAAAAGTTGTTTCATTTTAAAATTTTTGTTTATGTATTTTGTTCCAAAATTCAGAATGCCTCCAAAACATTCATATATAATGTGTCAGTCCATATGAAAATTTCAATGAAATAAATTGTAGAATTTAATCCAATTTCCAACTCTCAACCGACAAAAATTAGTACCCGACATATAAAACTGATCCACTTAAACCAAACCATATGTCTCTTATAATTTGGTCTTTGATATCATGCTCAGGATCTTCATAGTTTCTTAGCGAATTGACATTCTGATTTTCATCGATACAATGAAGTTTTATTCAAGCTGGAAATTTCGAATTCACATGATATTAATTAAAACTATTAAAAATTTTTGTGATGATGTTATCATATTATCTCTTTTTTTGGACAAGCTTCTATTCTACTTAATCAGTGTTTTGAGTTTGCTAAAGAATGGAAAATTGACTTCAACCCCAAGAAATCAGCATGTTAAACCTTCGTTTCTACAATCAAAAAATCAAAAGAGAATTTTATTATTAATGGCAATTGTATCCCGAATGTCGACGGTTTTGAGTATTTAGGACTTCAAATTGGAAGAAGAGAATGTTTGGCAAAATTTATTGGAGAAAAAAACTAGATATAATTGAATATTTACTCAATATTATATTTGATTAATTAATTAATTAATTAATTAATTTTTTTAACTCGATCAAATATAGGTTATAATTCCTTTGAAATTCTCTTAGCTTAACTTTACTTTAATAATTACTTTATGGGTCTTAGTTACCCCCTTCCCTGCAAAAATTGTTAAAAATTGACTAAATTTGTTAAAATGTGTCTTACATAATTTACCTAATTAGGCTTTTTGTTTTGTTAATTTTGTGAATAAATTTGTTAGTTGTGTCTAAATTTTTTTTTGTTTCATATTGCTTAATTTCGACCAAACCTATTTAAAATTTGAACAAATATTTTTAATCTGACCAAAAAAATGGATATTCCATAATATGACATGACGCTAAGAGCAGTCGACTTACAAAAATTTATTTATTACATGAAAATGACAATGAAGGTGTATCAATATGGAGGGGTAATATTGATCATCATCACCCAGTAAATGATGAAGAGGAAAATAATCGAATAAATAATGCTACTAAGGAACAAGTAGAGTTTCTCTACAAAATAGGTATTTATATAAAAAAATTATTTATTTTATATTAAATAAATTAGTCAAAAAATAATAATTTTAGACAAAAATTAACAAATTTAGCAGAGCTAGTAACATTATCTCTTACTTTATTACAACAAATTACTCTACTAAAACAATTAGAAAATGATATAGTCAGACACCGACCTAGCAGTGAAGACATTGATACTGAAACATATCAAGTTGCGCCACGACCAACTCACACTATATTTCCTTCTGGATTTAATAAGTCAGCAATCGTTCAACAGACTGTCAAGAATAGTCGCGGAAAAAACAGAGACTATCAATTAATGATTGAAGGCTTTCAAATAAAGGAAGCAACCAACTCAACTAGATTCGGTAAAATGGACAAGAGCAGATACGCGAAAAACTCAAGAGGGTAAAAAAAGATTCTACACCTGCTTAAAAGGATGCCCTAAAAGATTATTCTTTCTACTGAATGCGGAATCAGAAAATGCAAGTGTGTTTGTATTAAATGATAAACATTAGCACCAAGAAACAAATAAAGAAGCAAGTCAAGCATACATTTGTACTCGAAACAAAGACGAGTTTTCACACGAGTACAAGTATTGTATTCGTACCCAAAATCATACTCGCTAGACGAGTCTTACTCGGTTAATTACTTGTAGTCGTACTCGTTTGGCGAGTATTAAATTCGCGTTTATAAATTTTTTTATTTAAGGAATTTAATTTTTTTCAAAAATTTAATGTTAATTTTAAAACAAGGAAGTTTTTTTGTTTAAAATTCAATTAAAAAAATTAACAAAATTTTGCATGCCATAAAAATATTTTTTAAAGCATTTAGTTTTCAAATAAAAATTTAAAATTATTAAAATTTCTTAAACCTAATAAATTTTAATGGAATAACAAGAAATATCGTAAATTTCAAATAGTCAAAAATTAATAATTTAAATTTAAAAAAAATTTCATTATTTTTTTCTGTTATTCTATTTATTATTCTATTAAAATTTATTGGGTTTTAGAAATTTTATAGAACTGTTTAGCTAACAACACATTTTGCTCAATTTAATATTTAATTAACAGGCCAACCCTTATCTTTTTAAGTGACTGATTAATGTTTTAATAATTTCAATTGAGACTTTTTTATATTTTAAAATAGAATCTAAAAATAAAATTTTTTAAATAAATTTTAAATCCTAATATTGATTCTAAATACTTTAACCAAATTTACATTATATTATTAAATTTATTTTAAATTTGTCTTTTTCTTTTTTATCCTTTATTATGTTTAAAATCTAATCTCAACAATTAGCATTATTTTGAGAAAATTTTTTTAAAATTTTATTTATTTAGTTGAAAAAATAAACAATTAAGAAATATTTTAAAAGAATGTATTTTAAATTATTTTTTATTAAAAAAAATTCTCTAATTTTAATAAAAAATTAAAAAAGGTTTCTAAACTAAACTAAATTAAACTTAGTTTTAATTTATTTTTGTTGAAATATTTGTTGAATTGGAACAAATTTTGATTTTAAAATAAAGAGAGGGTTTTATTCTGTTTTTTATAAATGATATTTTTAAAAATTACATTATCTTTATCAAGTACAAATTAGGGTTGTTAAACGCACTAAATTTTGAAACATTGAATTTTTTTTTTATATTTCATAATTAAAAAATGAAACTTCGAAATGCCTGCATACTTTAAATTTCTTACTTGAAAGTAAAATTTCAATCTTTTTATTTTCTCAGATTGAAATTAAAACTTCAAGATTAAAATTTAATATCTTGAAGTAAAAATTTCAAGCATTTTTTCTACATTAAGAGACTTGAAAAATAATTTCAAGTCCAAAAATTTCAAGTTTGAAATG
>QEOQ01000212.1:350646-361815 GCA_010279815.1 Brachionus plicatilis
AAGAATTTATGACATTCGAAAATAATTTCTTAGATTCAACAAATATTAAGCAATCTAAAATTGTAGATTTTTTTAAAAATTAATTTTATATGTATTTTGTATACTTTTAAGTAAATATTATTAAAAAAATTATTGAAAATGACAGTTAGTAGTCATTTTTTTTGTTCACTTTTTCCCATTTTTTAGTGTTCACATACCGAATGTTCACATTTGAGGATGTTCACATTAGAGGGATTTTGTCCCATGTTAAAAGGTTCATTTTGGTCGGTCGCAAAGAATTTGCGTTCACTTACGGGGGTGTTCACATTTGAGGATGTTCATTTTGAGGAATTTTACTGTAAAACAATTTGTCTAGAAAAAAAACTATTTTCATCAGAATTTGCAGTTGATGCAACGACGACGAACACTCTTCATCCTCTATTCAAACGAAAATAATCACCACCCGTTACATCCCTAGATGGGAATTGACATTTTCATATGGTCGGATTATGTTTATTTGGCAGTGCCGAAAAAAGAACTTTTCTTCGATTTCTATGTTTATCACTTTTATTTAAGTTTAAAGATGAATATTTATATTTGATCAATAAAGAAATCGATTTCTGAGGGCAAAATTTTAATAAAGAAAAACTTGCATTGAAAAAATACCAATACATTTTTTTTCAGCAAGAAAATCTAGTATTTCGGGCAATGAACACTTTTGTCAGCTTTAGAAACTGGGCTTAATACAAATATTTGCATTAATTCAGAAATGAAAACTACCCGCTAATATGAAAAAATTCCTAAACTATTAGAAGAATTCAATTCAATTTCTAGTCCTACTAACGTTTGTAATTTCTTAGTCTAAAAGCCCATTACGGGAACAAAATTGGAAAAATTTATATCTGAATTTTACGATAGCAAAATAAAACTCAAAGGAAAGAATAATACCTTTATCCTTTTGTATTCTTCGTGCTTGCTATTAAATAAAAAAGTTTAAAAAAAACATAAATAACTCTACTAAAACCCGATAAACCAATAAAGCAGGGGAGGCGCGGAGGGTACTTGTTAAGTGAAAAAAAAAAAAAGAAAAAAAGAAATTATTTTTGTCTATTTTATTTATTTTTTTTTTTACATTTTTATTGGTATTTTATTTGGCAAATTTTATAATTGCTTTTGTACAATTGTAAATATACTATTAATTTTAATAAGAGTACTGGAGGTCCACGATTGACTCCCAAAATCGCCCTAGTTGCGGCTTTCTTATTTAAACAAATAAATTAATAAATAATTAGAGGTTTAAAAATCATTTGGATATTTAAACTCGAGATTTCTTAAAATCAATGTGATCAAAATTGAAGTTTTTTAAAATTTTAGTCATTAGCCATTTTTTTTGAATTTAAGAAAAATCTAAAAATTATATTGTATAATTTTTAATTTTTAATTTTTTAACAATTAAAGCTTAATTTTTAATTAATTTGAATAAATTAATGATTAATTAGTTTTTTATCAAAATTTCTTAAAAATCATCTAAAACTAAATAATCTATGTTTGTAACAATATATTTAATTTTAATAGAGCGACATTGCAAAAATTTCTCGAAATATTTCTAAAATAAAATATATCTCAACCATCGGAAATTTTCAATTCAATTTCTAAATTGTATTTAGAATTTTTATAAAATTTTAAATGGATTAACTATTTATGAAACTTAATGTGATTTGTAAATCAGATTTTTTTTTTTTTATTTATTTTTTTATTTGTAAAATTGTAATTTGTATTTTTGTTTTTCCTTTTCAACTTGCCTATGAGGCTTAAAGTTTTTTTTTTTTTAAATAAATAAATAAAACACAAGAGAACATGCCATTTATCTCTATATATTTTTCTTAAATAAATTAAAATTATTACCGTTCTTGCAAACAGTCATATAGCTGAGAGATCGTCGAACAATAGTTGATCCGTGTATTTTTTCCATTCGCTTGAACATGTACAAAATTAAGTCATCAATGATCAAACAATTTTTTAGTTGATCATCAAAATTTTCATAAGATCTACAATGCACAATAATGTCATAAATAAGCTTTAGGAAAAGAGGCAACAAATTTGCTTTATTGAACATGATTCTCAAATCATTCCATTGTGGTTCAGTAAGCTGCTTATGGGAGGAAATTAGCCAATTTTTCAAAATAAACTCACTTTCTTCGCCAGTCAAAGATTTTACGTCCAGAATTTGATTGTTTAAAAAAGACTTGGTGTCCTCGTACATTGGGCTCAGTGTGACTGAATTAGATGTTGACAAAGTTCTATTAAACTCTCTGATATCTTCTATCATCTTTTCTTTGTATTTTCTTGATATAATTCCATTTATCATGTCAAATATGTTTCCGTGGTCTGGAAGTGTCGAACATATAAGCTTGACATTTGTCGCCAAGTTGGTTAATAACCATTTATCAGTTGTCTTATAATCACTCGGTGCCAGCTGGTCTAAAGAGTCTAGGATTATAATAATTTTTTTAGTTGGATCCAAGTTATTAATGATCTTTATTTCTTCATAAATAAAATCACGAATTGATATTGTGTCCTGGCACTTTGAGTAATTGGCATAAATTGTATGATTAAAATTTCGGCTTATCAAATTAATATTATAAAATAATTGTAGAGCTATGGAAGAGTATGTCTTGAATATGCTTGATGTTTGAACTGTTGTGCCTAAAAATCTGGTAATCAAAATAATATTGGTATTTTTTTCAAACCATTCTGGAATCTTTTAAATAATTTTTTTTTTCTTATTGAAAATAAGTGTGATCTATTGTAGTAGTTTAAAGATTTTTAGATGAAAGAAATTTTTGGAATTCTTTTTTGAAAAAAGTTGTTAAAAATATTACCAAAAATCAAAAAAAATAAAATAAAATAAATGCATTGTTTTCTTTGACAAACTATTTTTATTTGATTTGATGAACTGTTAAAATCTGTACCTAAAATTAAAATTTCTAAGAATCAAAAGAGACAAAGCACCAAATATTATTAAATCTTAAATTTCCTGAAGATTTCAAACTTTTTTATATTAAAAAAATTAATTATTTACTATTAATGAGGAATTAAAATTAAATCTAAAATTAAATTATTTGGTACTACCCTAAATGGTGAACTGACATTTCGTGAACTGGTGAACTGTGACTTTCTACAGAGCTACAGTTCCGAAAAAATTTTAGTTAATTGACACCAAAAAAATTCTCGAAACCAAAAATTTATTTAATAAAATATTATTTAAAAAAATCAATCAATTAATCTTTCAATCAATAAATATCTACTAATTAAAAATCTAATTTTTATTTTTTTTATGACTTTTACTTTTATGAAGCATTAACCCCCAGTTACCCTTACATTTTTTTTCAATGCCTTTTGCTAAACAAAGATTACACAACACATCATTATCCGCCTTTTCCAATATTTCATTTACAATTTTGTCAGCCTCTTCAGTGATGCATGATATGAAATAATGCCCATGCGTTCAAATTTGTCACACAATTCAAAATTATATTTTGTAATAATTTAAAACTTATGAAAAAAAAAGAATTTTTTGTTTGATTTAAATTTCAAAAACTGATGACTAATTTTTTCAGTTCAAACAAAAATTAGTGCACAAAAATTAGCTCACAAAAATAAAATCACAAATTTTTGGTGATCTCAGTTCACCATTTAGGGTAGCACCAAATATTTTACAATTACTGAGATTTAATAAGAAAAAATTTATACAGTACAAATTAAAACTAACTTGTACACATTTTGTTCTTCGACTCTTCCTCAACTTTTCCTGTCCCCTCTTTTACTTTAGAAAGAATCGAGGAAAGGAAATGTACAAGTTAGTTTTAAATTTTACTGTACTTAAAAGACTGAAGATTTTTTTAAAACCCAAATCACGCGAACTAATGATATTTCTTCTTTGATAATTGCTAAATATTTAATGATATTCATCAGAATCAGAGTGGTCAAAAGTAAAAAATTTATTTAAAAGTCTGCAAAAGTCAAAGTAAAAGTTGACTTTAAACCATAAAAAAATAAAGCGAATTTCTAAAAACTGAAATTATGTTTTTTCTCATATATATGTTTTTCGCTTCCAATTACCAAGAAAATTAATTTAAAAGACAAAAATAAAAATTTTAAGTCCAAGTTAAAGTTTGACCTTAAGTTTTTAAAATATTTTACTCAAAGTCAAAGTCAAATGAGACTTTGACTTTTTGACTTTCCCTTTTGGCCAACTCTGATCAGAATTCATTTAAAAAATTTTTTTGTTAATAATTTCCAAAAAATTATTTTACTTATTTTCATTATTTTAAACAGAGTAAGTCAAAAATTAACTTAAAAATGTGCAAAAGTCAAAGTTGATTTTAAATATTTCATTTTTAAATAATTTTTAAGAAATTAAAAAAAATCCTTAGCATTTTTCAAACTATTTTTTACAATCAATTGTTACGAGTGAGCGAAACATATTAAATGTTTTGAACTCTCTTACTCATTACTTTACCAAAAAATAAGAACTTATAAAATTTAAATGTAAAATTTATGCTGACGACATAAAAATAATCATCGAAATTGAGGCCGTGTTTGCAAAAATAAAAGAGTGGACGAACTTTTGGTTAAGGGTTTAGCTACTAAATTCATGATTGTTGAGACTTTTGATTGAATGAAATTGATGAGAAATTTAATCGAATTTGAAAAAAATACTACAATAGATATTAATATAATAAAATTTACTGATTGATGGACTATTCCTACCACAGATGTTTTACCACAACCACTTTCTCCAGTTATTATGAAAGGATAATTGCTGCCATTCAATAAATAATTTCTAATCTTAAATAAAATTTGTTAATTAACGAAATTTTACCACATTTTACGTAAATTAACGTAAAATCCGAAAAGTGAAAAAGAGTTATTTTACGAAAAATTACGAAAATTTTCAGGATTTTGTGATAATTTTGGCAAAATTTGGTAAAAATCAAAACGGCCAATTCAAAATTCAATATTTTTGAAAAAATGTCTTTTTTTTCGAAAAATCGAAAATTTAAGAAAGTTTTTTATAACAATTTAAAAATAATTATTTTTTTAGCCAATTTATGAAAAAAAAAACTTTTTTAAATTTTCGATTTTTCGAAAAAAAAGACATTTTTTCAAAAATATTGAATTTTGAATTGGCCGTAAAGATGTTTATTTTAATTTTTTTCTCTATTAAAGAGTCACATAAACATAGAAATCGTATAAAGAATAATAAATAGCAAATATTTAACTTTGAAAAACTAAAATTAAAGACAAATTTTTTTCATTATTAGATTTGAGAATAATTCAAATAAATTTTAGATTAAATATTTCGTTTTTTAAATTTAATTGTTTATTTATTTATTCTTAATTTACAGATAAACTTCTTCGAAGAGTGAACCTCTGCACTTTTACCGGGATCTCAAATTGTAATTTACAACTACTGCCACTGAAACAAATGGATGAACACTAAATAAAGCTATTTTTATAGATCAGTTATGGCTATCATTTAAGTTTATCTATAATAAATAAATAAATTGTCTAAACATTAATAGATAGTCTTAATAAATAAATTAGTTTTTTTTTTAAATAAAATTTACGCTTTAATAAATAAAAAAAAAATGTCAAAAAAAAGGCTATTCTATCACTTGCTCGCATAAATCTTGGCGAGCAGAATTTTTGATCGCCAAAATGATCGACCATTTGATTGTTCGCTTAAATTTAGCCGGTCCGGGTGAACAGTTAACCGGCCATATTAATAATTTGCCGGTTATCTGATCGCGTGTACGAAACCCAACACTACTCTTAAATGTAACTTATGTAATTAGTGTTGACAATGAGGCTAAAGCCGTCAAAAGCTTTTTCTCAAGACAAAATTAATTAAAAATTTATTTTTCAATTTTAGTTCTATCAAAATTCTTTCTTATTTGAACACTCTTTTATTTTTTTATAAAATCAAATTACCTTGACTGTTAGGTGTTCTCTGCCGAAAAATTTTCCAACTATTTCGCTGTATTCAATGGCATGGTGACTGATTTCAGTGACAAAATTTTTAAACTCGCTTATTAAATCTTTTTCTTTTTGATCCACATTATTTAGATCAAAATCTTTTTTATTTGTTAGACCAAGCTCAAAATAAATCTCATTCAGCCATTTTTCCTCATTTCTAGTCCTCTCCATAGCTTTGTCAACCAAACGAATTATCTGCCTGTAAAATGCGCTTCCGAACGATTCAAGATAGGCTTCTAAATTCTCTATTTTGTTGTTAGACCACTTGACATTGAATTTCTCTATATTTTCGCTGTTTAACTTTGAGCTAATCTTTTCATCAATCAAAAGAGTCAACAATTTTTTAGCATCCAGATCCAATTCTTTTTTATCGTTATTCTTAATAACATCAGTAAATCTCCCAATGCTCTGGTCATCTAAATTTTGTTCCAAATTCTCTATATTTCGAAAGAAACACAAACAATTCGAATCTGGATCGTTGTCTTGCATTATGCCACTTAAAATTTCTTTCTCGGTTACTAAAATTTAAAATAAAATATTTATTTTTTTTTAATTTCAAGAAAACCCAGCTTTTGTCATTCTGACAATAGCCTTCGTTTAAACTCTCATGTTTGAGTTACATTGATTTTTACAAATTAAAATAAAATTAATACACATTTTTTTAAAATTGATAAAATAAATTTAAAAAGGAATAATTTGACACTAATGATTAGTCAAGAAATTTTTTAAAAAGTTTGACAAGACTAAGGTCTGCAGCAAAAGCAAATAAATCTGCTGCATAAAAACCACAAACTTAAGAGAAGAATTATGTAAAAAATAGATAAAATTGAAGGAATAATTTAATTGAAAATTTAAAAAAAAACAAAGTGATATTAATCAAATTTTAAAGAACCTTTTGATTTTAAAATTTAATTGAAATTCGATTATTAAATGTAAACTTTGACTTTTAACTATTTTTTTCAAGTCAAAAATTTGAGTGAAGATTTTTTGTTTTTTTTGTATAAATTAAAATTGGGTTCTAAATTTTAAAACTTTAGGGAAACCTTTATAATTTTTTGTTGGATCCATTTTAGATTATATTTTCCCATGTCTTAACTTTTTCTGATATTAAAGGAACCAATATTAAAAATATACAGGTAATTCAAAATTTTTGTCAAAATTTTTTATTTTAAAAAATTGATTTATTTAAATTAAAAATTTTATTAATTTTACAACATGTACTTTGACAAGGCTTGTTTTATTTAATGAGTTATAGAAACAAATTAAGAAAAAAAATCTTCCACTTTTTTTTGAAAATTTACAATTAAACTGAAAAATTATGACTATTTTTGATAAATAGAGCTTTTTTAAGAGGGATCAGTCCCTTTAAATTTTTTGTACCCAAGGTAAACATTACATTACTGGGAAGAATGGGAAAAAATTTAAAATTTAGAAAAGGCTTACAAGAATCGTTATTGAATTAAAGGGGTTGAAGCAGAAGTCCGGACTTGGGACTATTAAACAATTCTGGGCTAAGGCATGAAGGAAGATTAAATCAATTTTTTCCAAGATTTTTATTTTTTTATAATTTGTTATAAAAAAATATTATTTCATTTTAAACGAAGGGGACAGACACGGAAAGCGTCAATGGTAAAAAGGTAGGGTATCAGTAGGGGGCCAGTTTTTTAAAAATATAATAATTAAATAATAATAATAATAATAAGTTACAGCAGGAGCGAGACTAGATGTAGTTTCGCTATGGTAGCTATCTTTCTGCGAAAAAAAAAAAATTTAAATATAAAAAATATAAATTTTCAATTTACAAAAAAAAATAAAAATCTCATTTCAAAACGTACAGAAAATTTCAAGCTAAATGACATGTTAAAACTTTTAAAAATATTTTTGCTTTGTAAAAGAAGTATGGGTCAGAAAATTTTTAAAATTTGGGGGTCAGTGTTTTAGTAGGACCCCAAAACAATCCCACAATTTATAATAAATTTTTCAAAAAAAAAAAAAAACAAGATAAAATTTAAATAAAATTAAAATTTGACATTCAAATTTGGATTTTATTTTTTTTTATTTTCGAATTGATAATACATTTATTTTAGGCAAGTAAATTTTTATTAAAAGAACAAAAGAAACTTAAAGAAAATACTATTTTTAAGATGAATAAGGAAATTTGTCTTAGAAACTGTTTGGCTTAGTTAGAATTTTTTAATTCAAGTCTTTAAAGGTTGGAAAAAAAAATCAGAATTCAAATAAATTAATTAAATATTATTCAAATTGAAATACATCGATTAAATTTCAATCAAGTTATTGTCATACTTTAATCCTAAAATTTTAATTTTTATAGCCACATAAAAATCCGTCAATAATTTTAGCACAGTTTCCAAATATCCTGTTTGTTCTCCAACAAATTATTAAGATAAAAGAAGCCTCAAAATCTCTTTCACAATATTAATAAAATATTTTTCTTTTTTTATTAAATAAAAATAATGTATTTTTAGCATAAATAAGAGTTGAAAATTAGCATATAAAAAATCACTTACTCGATATAAAATATCGGTCTCTTTGGAATTTGTCTATTAATTTTTTATTAAGCGCTCGATCTGCCAAAATTCGTAGCAAAATCGACAATTTATTTTTCAATTTTTCCCAAAAGATTTGAGAGTGTTCGCGCACTTTGGGCTCGTTCGAAAGATAAGTTGGAACTATTTTCGAAATGGGCAGTAATCGGTGCACACTGGGAACTTGATTGGTATCCAAGCGGTAACAAGCTAGAACAATGTCATCCAATTTGAAGACAACATTGGCCTCTGGTTCAAAGTGAATGCTCAATATATCCTCTGGTTCAATTTGAGAAACTATCATTTCAAATTCATCGGAAAGAATTTTGGTCGGCAAAGGTCTCAAACCATACTTTTGTCCAATAATTGTCTAAATTTTATTTTTATTATTAAAAAAAAATAAAAGATATTTATTTTAAATTACAACAAAATTTGGCCCAACAGATACTTTTTTGCAATTGAGTATTTCTTTGAGACAGAGCTCAGTAGTTCCGTGATACTCGTAAGCGTCACTTGGGATGCCCCAGCGCATGTCAACAGCCTGAAAGTCGATGTCATAATTAACTCGACAGTAGTCTTTGAGTTTTGGATAAATTTTTTCTATAAGATAGTCTCTTTCTGAATTGGTATCTAATTTAAATTTAAATTTAAATTTAAATTTTTTATTTTCAATCAAAACCTGTGAATGTTGAACTAAGGAATATTCGAACATTTTTTTTGCGCAAGTCTGGAACGTTATCGTATTTTCCTTTGAGAATTTCGATAGTTGTTTTCAAGTCGAGTGACATTATTGCATGAAAATTAAAAAAAAAAATTTATAAACATGAAAGCAAATTATTGTTTGACTCCATGGTGATTGAATTTAATGCTTTGAATTATTTTACATTTAATTTAATTCAAGCTTTAAATAATAAAAATTAATTAAATAAATTCAAAAATCACGGAAATCAATCGAGAGAAAAATTTAGTAAAAAAGGTTTTTTTTAAATTTTCATTTCTTTTTTTCTAATCCAAGTTGTATTTTTTGAATAAATAATTAAGTCAATAAAAGGATTATTTTCGGTAGAATTATTAATTTGATTGTCTGAGCTTAAGCTATTTAAGCCCTTTTTTTTAAATTTATATATATATTTTTTATTTTATTCTTTAAATTTTAAATATTTTTTACTTTCTTAATTTCTAAATTTTTTTATCTGAAGAAGCTTTAGTTCGTCACGGATGAACAAAAGAATGATATAATAAAAAATGGTTCTAGTGGAAAATGTGAACAATTGTTCACAAAAAAATGTGACCATGAGTATCAAGTCAATTAAGTTCAGTTTTTGATTCAAACTTTGATTCGGATATTTTAGAGATTCAATTTTTAGTTTTAATAAATTAATTTTTATGTTTATTTATCAAAATTTTTTATTTTCAAAAATTATATTCAAACCTAATTTTCATTCGAAAGGCTACTTATTCGAATACCGGTTCGTATATTCAATCGTTTTCTTTTCTAGGTGCTGCAATTATTAGAAAAAGATCCAGGATTTTTCAAATAAATCTGGAAAACAGTTTGGGACATTATTTTCAAAATTTCATGATTTAAAAAGTATAAAATTCTTTTATTTAAAAAAAAATAAATGCAAAAATTGTCAAATAAGTTAATTTAAATAAAATAAAATTTTAAATAGGTATTAATCTCCAAAAGAGATGAACTTGAAGTTCGCCTTATTTATAAAGTGAAAATCCGAAACGAGAATTTGACAAGATTTTACGATTTTAATTCAGCCAAAATACCGTAAAATCCTAGAGGTGAAAAATAAAGAATTAATTATAAATCAGCTTTATTTTTCCCTAATTTTAGAAATCAATGCAAAATATTTTAATTTATTTTAAATAAAATGCTGGAAAAAGTGGTTTAGTTTAAAATTAAATTTTAGCTTCTTTAGCTTAAAATTTTTTTGCAAATATTTATTAAAAATTTTCCAATAACAAGATTATCGAATATTACACCTGAATTTTTTTGAAAAAATTTTTGCTAAATTTTTATTTTTTCTTCAATTAAGTTTTAAAAAGAGCAAAATTACGATTATTTTCGAAAATTTAAAAAGGGAGGTATTTAATCGATCTCTAAAATTTCTTAATCGATCACTAATATTTTTCTATCTCTTATTTTACTAAATACCCTTCACTTATATTTATTAATCTGTCTCCTAAATTAAATAAAAAAGCAACTAATTTTACTTAAAGTATCACTTATTTTTATTTATTAAATTGATTTAAAAAAAAAAGAATTGTAAAAAATTTCAAAAAATTTCAAATAAAATAATATCTTATAAGTTTTTTCTTGGTCTACCTCTACCTCTCTTTAGTGGAGCTTCTACTTTCTTACTTATATCACTGCTGGTTGATGCTTGCACTACTTTTCAGAGAAGACCAAATCTTTTCATTATCTAACCAGTCTTTGGATGCTTTTTGATCGTCGAATGTTCTCTCATAGATCCAGTTCTTCCTGGTTCTTTTCTTTTTATTGGATTCTTGAACCTCGTCTTCAGATTCTGATTCAGAAGTTACATAGTCATCAACTACTCGATACTCACTATCAGACATTTCAATACTT
>QEOQ01000212.1:369380-380308 GCA_010279815.1 Brachionus plicatilis
AATTGGGACTTTTGACTTTTAAACAACTCTGGTAAAAATACAAGAGTAGCAAAAAAAAATTTAGCTATTTTCAATTTAAGCAAGTTTGGTTCTCTTCATCAACTAAAACAAATCAATTGTAATTTTTCAGGAGGTGTTAAAAAAAAAAATGTGATCAGAGTGATCAAAATTTTTTTGATTTTATTTTAGATATTTTTGATACAGACTCTTAAAAATTTTTTCAATTTTCTAAGTTATTTAAGCCAAGATGTAGAAAAGTAAACCTGGTTACCTTAAACCCTTGTTTAGGGATGCGTGGGTTAAAAACCCTAGTTTTCATTCTTGGTTCATTCAACGACATAGCCTCGCAATATTATTAATCCGCCTTTTTCTAAAATCCTGAGTTAATAAAAGAGATTTTTTTAGAACCGATAATTAAATTTAAAAAAAAGAGGTATTATTAATAATAAATTGTTGTTATTTTAGTTTTTTTAAGCTTAAATTTTAATACTGCTCTTATGTAAAAAATGTAATAAAATTTTTCATATAACCTCTTTTTTAAAATTGAATTATGGGTATAATACATCTAGTTTTTTTAAATTTAAACTCGGGTATACGGAATTTTCCGGGCTTTTCTTTTCAAAGATTTAACGATTGGTTCGACTCTGCTAAGCACTGATTTAAAATTAAAAAAAATAAGTAAAAAACTTGCAAAATTTTTATTACTTATTAAAATATTTGAGTTTTAAAAAAATATCTGCAATTGTTTTTTTGGTGTTATTTTTTAAATAAAGATTAATGATATGGTATTAAATATTTAACCGAATTTTTCTCAATCTTTGATATAAATAGAATCTTTAAAAAAATTTCATTTCAGTAAATTTATGCTATTGTGAAAAAAAAGTAAGATAATACTTGTTTTTTTTAAATTGTTAACTTTTCTTATATGTATAATCCCATATGTTCAAGTGATTATAAATTTTTGCATTTAGAAATTTTGTTAATTTGATTCGACATATGATCCCGATTCTCTTTGGTAAGTAAAAAGATTTATTTCAAACCGATTAAAGGCTCTAGAATAAAAAAGATACAAAAAAATTTATCAAAAATTTCTCTTTATTTTATTGGAAAAAATTTTTTTTAATTATAAATATCTTTTCTTGATAAAATAATTTCAATCTAACGATTCAGCTACGTAGCGATCAATAACTAAAATTTTGTTTTTAAAGTTTCTCAAGGTTTTTCGTATTCAAACTTAAATTTATATTTTAAATTAGCTAAGTAATTTTTTTTTTGGTTACCTTCTCTCAAAGTTTAGCGCCAAAATTATTAGTTTTATCTTTCTAGTTCTTACAATCTCATGATTTAGTAATTTTTTTTAATTATTATTTTGCATATTCTAAAAGCTCTTTTTCTAAGCTAAAAAATGGCGTATCAATTTGTTGAAAAAAAAATTTTGATCATTAAAATTTACCAGAAACGTAAAATTATTAGCGTTTTTAATCTAAAGTTCGGATTAAAATTTATCTTTTTTATGCAAGTATCATAAGACAATAAGCTTTATTGCTTGTTCAGCAAAAAACCAATATTAAATTTTAATTGTATGTTTCTAATAACACTGTTAATTAAGTCGCAATTTTTTGTTTTAAAATTTATTGCCAATAAAATTTAAAAATAAATTAAAATTTAGTAGGAAATAATTAATTAAAAAATAAAATAATTAAAATGGAATTTAATAAAAAAATACGCTTTTTTATATTAAGTCTAGCCATCGATAAACAGGATGCTAAATGTAACCAATAACATTGAATTGTCTATTAGCTTCAGATTTAAGCAAACTTAACTAACTTTTGACAAATTTTTACAAAAAAATATTTTTAGACAGTTTTGTGCATCTTTTTTCAAAAAATTTTTATCAAATTTAGTTTTGAAAATTTTCTTTTAAAGCTAGGATCATCTTAATTTTAAATTTTGTACAATTTACTTTTTTCAATAAAATTTTTTTAAAAAGCTTGTCACTTAAGAGGATTAATTTTTAAGAACTGGACTCTTTCAATATAGCAATTGAATTTTTTTAATATTTAAAATTTGGATTAACTGTTAAATATGTTAAATATGTTAAATAGAATTTTACAATATTTTAAAAAATTATTTAAAATGAAAATAAATATTTTTTTTCAAAAATTTTATAGAGCAGTTTTCACAAAATAGGGCTTCATCAAAAATCTTAATAATCTGGCCATTTTGTTGTTTTCTCTTTGGATTGATCGAATATTTTTAATACACATTAATCATTTATCTTCGGTTTTTTTTGATGAACATAGTAAATTTCGTCTGCGGAGTTAATTGTTTCATTCTTTTTAATTAAATTTATATCAAGCTCAACGAAAAGATAAAAAAAATAAAAACAGTTGGGTTTAAAATGTGCTTTTTGAACGCCATTATTTCTACTTTACACTAGATAGAAATCAAGTTTTTTTTTCTAAATATTTAAAGCAAGTAGAATTTACGAAATAATAGTATAAAATTAATTAAATTGCTTTTAAAATTTTAATTCAAATTTTTTACTTTTTTTAATCGACCATTTAGATCATAAAAATTCAAAGTTGTCATTTTTAAAAATTTTTGAGCCTCTTTTATATAAATGAAACAATTTAGAGATTGTTTAAAATTTATGAAATAAAAATTCTATTCTGCTCAAAGTCAATAGGATCTAATAATTATTTTAAATTTTAGTCGAAAAATCTAAAATTTCCTTTCATTAAATCACGGCAAACATCAGTGGCTTAAACAAAAGGTTAATAGTGGTATTTTTCTAGCAAAATTTACGTCAGTTTTTATTTAAATTATGAATAAAATATAAAAGATAAGGGATCAAAAGATATTTTTACAGGTAAAAAGAGATTTTATTTGTTTTTTAGAATTTAATTTTATCTAGATAGATTGTTTTCATTTTTCGAAAACGGAGCTATTGCTCGATCTAAATTTTTTGAAATCAAATAAATAACAAAGATTTATTTTTTTATTTTTTTTGGAGCAGAGTATATTTTTTAAAATACATTTTTTGGTATCTGTTTTTTACCTAAAAACAATTAAGATTTTTAACAATATTTTGTTCTCCGTTATTTTTTTATTTAGCTAAGAATTTTTAACAAATTCAAGTTATGTTTTTTTTTCAAATTTAAAATTTTTTTAAATATACGTTTCAAAAAATATTGGACATTTACTTTTTGTTTATTTTTTTATTTTATTTTCCTTTATTTTAATTAATTTTTCGGCGCCCAAGGGTTTTCTTTTTAAATAAATAATAATTGCACTTTTCACAAAATTGATTCATCTATTATAGCTAGAACTTCTAACTGAGCTTTAAATTTTTTTTTCTGATAAATTAGTAACTATTAAAGAGAAAAAAAAATAAGACTAAAAATTTTATATTAAGTTCATTTAATTTTAGTTAAATTATTGTTTCAGAAAAAATAAGTTTAAACAATTAAATAAAACGGGTGTTTAAAAAAGAATGCTCAAAATTTTGACAAGTAAATAAATGTGTTCCTTTTGATTATTTTTGACCAAATTTTGTACAAAAATTTAATAGACTTAAAAGAGCAATAAAAAACGATTAAAATGAGCCCTTAATCATTTTTTTTATGTCCTATCGTTCAAAAGTTATTTGAAAAAATGACTAAATTTTTAATTTTTACATGTATGTTCAAAACAACTTTAAAATTGTGTGCACTCACTTCGTAGTAGATTATGCCTTAAAAACGTAATTAACTAAATTATGTAAGTAAACCAATTAATAAATTCAAAAATAAGCTTTAAAAAATATACAATAAATTCTGGTTTAACTTTTTTGTATTTTATACTTTTTTTACTCTAGAACTAAAGCGTTTCATGGCTTCTTGTATCTTATTTTTTAGACTTTTCTTTACAGGAAATTCTATTTCTTCGTTAAATTCTTCCAAGATTTTAATCTTCCAATATTTTTAGTAAAATAATAAAAAAAAATTTTTTAAATATTTGGAAAAAATCGAATGAATTTTAATTTATTTATAATTGGTATGGTGCTAAAGCTTTTTTAGGTCAAAAGAGATAGTAAATTTATAAGTGTGTAAAACAAAATTACAAGTTGAAATTAAATAGAATAAAAAAAGTAAAATAAAATTAATGAAATAAAAATATTTAAGAAAATGATGAAAATAAATAATAAGAAATAGGTTTGAATAGTGGGTGGTTCAGGAAACAAATAAAATAGTAATGACAATTGGGAGTTGGATAAAATATTCGATAAATCTTTATTGAAAAAATTGTAGAATTACTTAGTCCTGTGGCAAATTGAAGTTCATGATCAAATGTAAATTTCAAATCAAAATATTTAGTTTTTGAGTTTAATAAAACGGTATTATTAATCATTTTTTTATACTAAATGACTAAACTTTATTAAACATAAATTGTTTAATCTTTAATTAAATAGAAAATTATATGAATTTTTATCTGAAGTAAAAATTCGTTATTAGTATTATTTAGAGATGTCTGTGAGATGATATATATGTCGATACCACGGGAAGAACTTGTCCTATCTTTAATATTAAGATGATCTTACTTAAACTATAGGAGATAATAATTTTAAAATAATTCTTGGTTTAATTATTTATTGAACAACTAAATTAAAATGAATTTTGCTTTTTGAAAAAATTTGGTCTTCATATTTTTGGTAATTGACTTCTTAGGAAGGTTAGTAACTTTGGACTGAACATTAGTCTTCATGTTTTGAACAACTTTTATTCATCATTCTTTGTTTAATGAGTTCTTATGTTAAAGTCTAAAAAATATGTAAAAAATCTATTTTAATATCACGTCATCCGACAAATAAATTTAAAATTTAACATAAAAATAATTGCTGATGACAAGACAATTAGTCATTCAGATAAAGATTTGGAAAGTGCTTCAATAAATTTTTCAAAAATCATTAAAAATCTTAGTAGCTAGTATTCTTATAGAAAGATAAATATTAATTTGTTCAAAAAATTTTTTTTAATCTTTTCGAAAAAACGAGCTAAATTTCCTGACAAGGTATATATTTGTGGAAATGATATACGTGGATGAAATAAGTCTCGTGCTTTTTAGGATTGATAAAAATCTTAAATTTTCAAATTTTCAAATTAGTTGTAAAAATTAGTTGTTTTTCAAAATACGCAATAATTAAACTCGCTAAAAGTATTATTTTTCAAATTTTTTAAATTCAAGTTTCAAATTAGCTTCAATGACATAATAATTTTCTAGAAAAATATGGCTTATATTTTTTTCAGCATAGAACTCTTGATAGAATGATATGTTTTGCCAATACAACATTATTTTTTAATAATTCGCCTGAAAATATGACTCAAAAAATTTTAAAGAAAAACATAATCTAATAGAACCGATGTCTATATTCATCAATATCATTTGGTTTTGATAGATTTAAAAAAAGCTCAAAACATTTAATTTAAATATTTCCACTTTTTTAAAATCAATTAAATAAATTTTTTTTTATTTGTAATTATTGGTTTATAAAATTAAATAAATGAAGTGTTTAAAGAGAAAATTGAAGTTCATGATCAAATGAAAATTTCAAATCAAACTTTTAAAATTTAGATTTTAAAAAAAGGTCAATTAGAAAAAAAAGATTTTTTATAATTTAAAACATTAAACATAAATTTTTAATAAAAAAGGAAATAAAAAAATCTTTCATCATTTTTATTGAGATAATAATCAATTAAGTTTGATCATGTGATCATGATCATGGACTTCAAGTTCATGATCTTTCATGGCATGATCACTAGCTGGTTGATTAACTTAGAAAAAATACACCAAGTTAAATAATTCGTCACCACCTTTTAATTTTTGTCTACAGATTGAATTTTTTGTCTTTGAATTTTAATATTTGTTTAAAGGTCTATTAAATTTGTTAACAAGCTGTCTTTATTTGTTTTCTAGATTTTTAGGTGGCATAAAACGATTAATAAAGTTCCCCTAAAAGAGACCAATTGCCCGAGTATGGGTTAGTTTTTTATCTTAGAAAATAGGCCCGTATTTTAGTAATATTCAAAATATTTTCCTGTACTAATATAAATTTCTCTATTAATACCGTATAGAAAATTCAACCTCTTGTCCGATTTATAACAATCGTCTTATCTTAAATTGTGTTTTCCTTAAAATTGATTTTTCAGTAAATGTCCACGAACATTATTTATTCGTCCTCGTCCAATGTGACTTAACGTAAAATTTTTTAAAACATTTGTAGTGCAATAAGGATTGAAAAACCAAATTAGAAATTTAATAGAATTAAAAAAAAACACATGTTTAATAGGCGTTTAAAAAATAAAAATTCTTATGAATTTTGATTGAATTTATAGCGTTTTTTTACGTAAAATAACGCTCACGTTTTTCATGCCAAAAAATGAAAATCTATCATTTACTCACATTATTTATTATATTCCATTTTTATTTTAAATTTTATGCTGAAATTTAGCTCGATACAGAAGAATAAATAATATAACAAATAAATAAATAGAATTAAATAAATTTTATATTTAAAAAAGGCATTCCGAGTGTTTTCTAAAATGCTCTTTTAATATCGAGTGTAGGATGTGCCTAGAACCCGTAAAAATTTTTTTCATAGTAAAAAAACATTTCCGCATTTTGATTTTTTGCTGAAATATTAAAATTACGCAAAATTATGGAAACAAATTTATTAGAAAAAAAAGCCATAAGTTTAAAAACATTGCCAAATTTACTGATTGATTTAACAATCAAAACTGTACAATTTTGCGAGACCAATTTTCCAATTTTCTACCATTTTGATGATACTTTCTCATCTTGTCACATTTAAAACGGTATTAAAATTTTATCAAATTATTACCGAGACCAAGTTGTTTTTGTTTAATAAATTTCGAATCGATAAATGGGCTAAATATCGAAGAAAAGTATAAAATTCCAAATTCTATTTCTTTGTTAAATTCTTCCAAGTTTTGAATCTTCCAATATTTTTAGTATTTAAATCAATAAAAAAAAGTTTTTAAAATATTTGGAAAAAATCTAACGAATTTTAATTTATTTTTAATTGGTATGGTATTTGAATAGATACCCGTATTAGTAGTAATTAGGATGATCTAATTGAATTTGAACCTTTATTAAAAGTGCTAATATTGGCTGAATTTTAGTCTCAATTGAATATAGTTATGGCTAGAAAATGTAGATTACAATCGAGACAGATAGAACAAATCATTTAAAAAGATAAAAAAACATAAATAAAGAAAATAAAAAATATAACAAAACATTTAATAATAATAATAATATAAGTTACAACAAGCTAGCAAGCTAGACTTGCAAAGATGGGAAACAGTAGAATCCCATCCATCATCATTTAATCAATTAATTAGAAAAAAATGTAATCAATTTTAAAAAAAGGTAAAAAAATAAAAATTCAAAATTCATTTTTTTTTAATATTTTTAAAAAAAAAATTGAAGTTTAAAAAATAAAAAAATTGAAGTTTAAAAAATATAAAATCAATTTAATATATAAGATAAAAAAAAGAAATTCAAATCCAAATTTTTTTAATTTATTTCAATTAGCAGAATTAATCCATTATTAAATAAATAACATTAAATTTTATCTTTGGATGTGTATGTGTATTTTAACACAATTTATCTTTAATAATTGAAAAATTTAAATTTAAATTAAATTTTCAAACTGGAGAATTTTAATTGATTTTTTATAAGCAATTCTTGAATTAAATTCAGTCTAAAATTCTTCTCATTTTAACAATTCAAGTTGTTTTGGCAAAATGAAGTTTCAGATCAAATTTAAAGATCAAAAGGATCATTTAAAATTTTAAAACTTAATTAATCTAATCATTTTAATACTTTTTAAGAGATAAATACTAAACATTACTAGACATGTTATGTTTAATAATAGTTCATTATCAAATTAACAGCAAAATGATTCGTCTCTAATTTATTTAACAAAATAATTCAGGAAAATTAAAAAATTCAAAATTATAACTCTTATATCCATTTATTCAAACTTAAATAATTTTTCCACTTCAATAAATTATAAATTTCAAAGCAGCAAATTTTAATGTCTTTAAAACAAAGTTTTCATTAAAATCAATTAAAATATTTTAACTTATTAAAGTTCAATAAAAAGGGACATTTTTAAATTTTAGATATTATAATTATTATTATTATTATTTATTTCAGTGAACGCCTTTAAGGCGATGTTAAGAAAATATTAAAAAAGAATAAATGAGATATACAGTTTTAAAGAGATTAAAGACAAATATTTGAAATCATACTAAATAATTATATGAAAATAAACCTGACATGGCATGTCTTGTAATTTCTTTGGAAAAAATTTATTTTTGTCTCTATTGTAAAAAAATATTACAATTTATATTTTGATTTTTTGATTATGATCTCAAACTTCAATTTTTTGTTATTTTTTATATAATTTAAGTTTATTTCTTTTTGATGTTCATAGTTTATATTTTTTTTTCAAATAAATCAACTAAATTTGTATAATTGATTATATCAATTTGAATTGATATATATTTTAATCTGAAACGGTTTGTAACACAGTCGACTCTCGATAATTCGGAATGATTTGGACCGACAAAAAAACATTCCGGATTAAGTTTTTCTGATTAGCTCTAAATCGGAATTTGTTTTTTTTTAAATATCCGGATTGGTGAAATATTATTTTAGAAAGAACATATTTACAATTTTAATTAAAATTTTAACAAAAAAATTTTTGGAGCAAAAATTAATTTTTAATAAATAAGAAGAAATTAACGGTTGATTTAAATTAGAAAAATTTAATTCGGATTCTCTGCTTTTTACATTTGATATTAAATCAATATATGAGACTTTAAATTCTTTTGATTTTTCAATAAATAACTGAATCTTTTGGAGGGCCTCATGAACATTTTTAAAACTTTTTAATCAGGGATTTTTAATCATTTTTTAATCAGTGTTCATTTTTCAAGTTAAAAAAAAAACCGGAATAAAATCTCGAATTAAAGAAGTAATTTTACACTGAAAAAAATCATTTAGGCGTAGGGACCAAGAAAATCTATCCGAATACCGAATTGTCCGAATTATCGAGAGTTGACTTTAATTAAGCGATGACAAAAAATTCGCGGATTCGGCAAAAAAATTTCCGGCTTCCGAGTTTTAGGCACAACCTCAAGTGTACAACTATGAGAAAAATTCTTTTGTTTAATTTATGTTAAATTTAAATCTAAATATTTTTTCAATAAAAATTAAGAGAAAATTTTGTGGATAGAATATTTAAATTTTGACAATTAACTTTTTGTAAAACATTAAAAATTTGCCATTGTGACTTGTTGAATTTTTTAAATGCCTGGTCAAACTAAAAAGGCAAATTTTATGATTTTCCAAGTCTTTTCACAAAATTACAGTGACAAATATTATACTAAAAAAAAATAAAATAAAATTACATTTATTTATAAATTTTCAAAATATTCAAAAATAATAAATTTTTATTTTTAGAGTGCATGAAAGCATGTATAAATTTTGATAGAATTAATCTTTTTAAAGCAGTTTAATTTAGTAATTGTTACATGTGGTTATAAACAAAAAAAATTTTTTTAATTAAGAAAATGTATTGCTGGTGATCCTAATTAAAGATTAGATTTAATTTAGAAGAAAATTGAAGTGCTTTGTAGACGATTGAAAATAAAATATGGAGAACATTTTCTTAAATAAGACAATTTTTTGCACATTTAAGGAAAAAATACTAAGAATAATATAAATATACACGAATAAAACGCTTAGACACTGAATTTTCAGCTATGTATTCATTGAGAAAGCAAAAAATCAAGAAAAAAATATTTCTAATCACATAACCTAGATTCTTGAATTTTAGCTTTTTTTTTTATTAGATTAATCTGCGTCGGACTAGTCATAGGGATAAGATAAAGCCCCAACGAGCACTTGTTCATTATTTTTAACCCAGTATCGTTTTAAATGTTTTTCGAGCCAGATTCGTTCTTATCAATGATTTTTTTTAATTTAATTCAAATCAAGCCCAACGAAAAGATAAAAAGAAAATGTGTACGCGTTTGTAAACAATTTGATTTATTATGTGCTTTTTGAACGCCATTTTTTTTCAAATTAAAATAGATAAAAATCAAGTTTTAATGCATATTTTGAGTTTTGTCTAAATTAACAAGTAGGCTCAAAAAAGCAAACGTCAGCTCGCTTTCATAATTTAGCTTGATGGGCTCTCGATTCTGAGACTACAATTAAATTTAAAAAAAAAAATTTTTCTTTTTTTAAAATCTTGTGATGAACATATTTGTTCAGAGTCTTCTTTTTTGTAGCCTACATTGATGTAGATACATTTTTTTTTCCCAAACAAAAGGTTATTGAGCGTAGCAGATTTTTTCATTTTTTAATTAAGTTTAATTCGGTAGTGTGACAAAAAAGATAAATTTATTGATTTTGTTTTGTGCAAGTGACAAATAAAATGAAAGAAATTTTATTTTTTTTAAATTTTATTATTGAAATGCTTTTTTTCATGGTTTGATTAGCTTTAGAATGAATAATTTAAAGTAAATACGAGTACTTACATTTGGCGAACATGTTCTGGGCGCTATGATCTGATTTTGGAAAAGAAATTATGGTTTTTTTTTATTTGTAAAAATTTTGATGTAGTACTAGCTCCTTCAGGTAAAAATAAATTTCAAATAAGTAAAAATTAATAAAGAGTTTATCATTATTTTTTTCAAAGCCAGATTTGGCGATTATAAAAATATTAAAAAAGAGAAATTCTTATAAAAATTAAGACTATTTTTTTTGTCTCTTTTTAGACTTCAAGATTACTTAATAAAAAAATAAAAAAAAAATTTACATAATTTCTATTTTTACAATTAAAAATAGTTTCA
>QEOQ01000667.1:0-90266 GCA_010279815.1 Brachionus plicatilis
GATCCCAGCAATTGGCGGCTAATGATACTACTATAGTCGAATAACCCATTGGTTATTCTTCTTCATCTGATTCTAATTTTTTTAATTAAATTTGGTTTAATTCACATAGATTTTGCAGTTAACAGGCAGAGTAAAGTATATTTTTACATTGATTATTAAATTTTTTTATCAGTTATCGAGGTATTGACAATATTTTGTTAAATACAACTATTCAACAATTCAAAAATTATTAATTTTGACTTTGGGTTTGTGATATGATGAACCTATAGATAATATTTGTAGTTTAAAAAACCATCTAAGCTCTGATTTGCATTTTTCAAAAATTAAAACAAATCTATATCAACATAACATAATTGAATTGAAATATTAAAAATGGAACTGTATCATATAAATTGAATTAAGTAATATTAATCAATTACCTAAATAATTTAGAGATTTTTTTTTGAAAAAAAATTAATGCTTTTACTAAATTTTTAGTAAAATTATAAAATTTCATTCGTTTAAAAAAAAAATAAAACTAAGCAAAATAACTAAATACATTTATGACAAAAAATTTTGAAATTTAAAAATCGAAATATTTTTTTTTTGTTTAAAATTTGAATTTTTGTTCGGCACTTTATTTTGAAATTTAAGTATTAATGCTGCGATTATTTTTGATTCTTGGATAAATGCACTTCAAACCCAAAGTTTAAGTATTAATGCATGTATAACTAGTCAATTTTAACATGGGGTTGATCTAAACTTATGGATGCACATAATCCCGAATTTCAAGTTTTGATGCATGCATTACTGTGCAAGGATATACGTTAACAACAATTAAAATTCAATATAAAAATTTTTTAAGAGTAAATTTTTATTAAAAACAAATAAAGAAAAAATAAATTAAAAAAGAAACAAACTTGATAAATAACTCATAGAAAGAGAAGCTTGGTGTAATAAAAATTAGATTCTTTACCGCTCTGATTTGGTAAACTCAAGGAGCTACATTTGTGTTGACAATATTTCTTACGAAAGATTCTGTGAAAATTGGGTTATGAATTGTTTAAAAAGTCTAGATTAAACGCATTATTCTGTCAGGATTAATTAGATTGGCTCGAAACTCAGCTAATTGTTGATGGGTTCTTTGGTTACTTATACGGAGCATATTCAATCGCGTCTGAATGTCAGTGATTATTCTCACATCAATTTTTTAAGGAATATAATGCTGTCGAATATGCTGTTTTTGTGTGTTTGAGCTCGGCATTTGGCCATTTGAATAATTGTGCTGATTTTGCTAGCAAATATGTTTCCTCATTAGATTCTCATTAGCAACGGGTGAGGTGAGAATGTTTTCTCTCCTAAATATTCCTAAAATAATTAAATTCATTCTATTTCACTTAAGAGTTTAATTCCAAATATGAAATTGCTTGCAATATTAACTTAAAATTAATTTATCTGAAACTGAAAAAAATATTTGAAACATCGCACTTTTTCTATGTTATTTCAACTCTGGATACATTTTGTAATTCGAACACAAAAAATTAAAACCCAATCGGTTTTAAAATCAAAATGTTTAAAATGTGAGAGTTTAATTTTAAAATGTTAATTCAATTTTTTATGTCTAAAACAGGATTATTTGGGTTTTAACAATAAAAATGAATAAAACTATTGAACTATTTAAAATTCGTCAAAAAATGTGATCTGTTATTACCTTCATTACTCTCATAAATTTCATAGCATACTTTGCTGTTTTAAAGGAATGTATCATACACTATATTATTAAATAAAATTGACTGTTACTGATAATATATCCATCTCTCTTTTAAAATCAAAGGAACTTTTCTTGGAGTTAATGTAAAATTGATTAATTGGTTTGAAGATTTCCTTAATAACAGTCCGTGTACTAGGCAATTCTGTACCTCAAAAGTCTCTTCTTGGTCAAATACTATTCATTCTGTACAAAAATGACCTTCTAGTAAGTGTTAAAATAAGATGGAGTTGTTTGCTGACAACTCGAAAATCTTAGCTATTAGTCGAACAAATTCTTGAAAAACAATCAAATAATCTAAGGCAACAAATTAATTTTGTATCTAAATTAATAAATGATTCTAGTATTTAAAAAATAAAAATAAAAAAAGTATCTTATTTATTTTATTAATATATTATTTAATAATGATAATTTCAAAAGATAAAAAAAATAAAATAAAAAAATATTTACAAAAATCTTGGAGTTTTGAATCATGTTGAGATATTTTTAGAATCAAAACAGGTCTATTAAAAAAAATGAAAAATTCGCTCTCAAGTAGACCTTTAATTTATAAGATTTGATCAAAAAACTACTTTAATGTCTTATAATAAGGAAATCAGGATAGCTGAATTAAAATCTCCTTTTAGGGAAATGAATAAATCCTAATATTTATCTAATTAATACAAAAAAAGAAAGACAAATATTTGAAAATAATCTTTAATTTTTTAATTAAAAAAATAACGCAAGTTTGATTTAATTTTCATAAATATCTAATTTTAAGAAAATAAATTCATTATTATATTTGAAGAAGACAATGAAGCAATACTTTTCAATAGAAATTTGATCTGAAACTTAAGAATCCATTTTTCTAAGGACGCCAGTAAACTTTTTCTTCAAAATAGAGAAAATTTCCACAAAACAAGTAAAAATGTCACAATATAACTATTTTGTAAAAACGTGACTAAAATAATTAAATTACCACTAAATAGAAACTATTAATCAACTATTAATTAATTAATTAATTAATTAATTATTAAAAAAAAATAATCAAACTACTACAGATTTAATAAAAACTTGACTGATTTAAAAATATACTGAAAAAATTTTGTTGTTGAATGGGTAAAAATAACAGTTATCTTCTTCGTGGCTACAACTGGAATAAAAATCAAAAAAAATTCAACATCTAAAAGACAACATTTAGATGGTCCTAAGAGGTAATTCTATGCGTCTTTCTCGCCACGAATGCAAGGAATATTTGAAAAGTTTGGAAACAAAAACATGGACAAACTTTGACAAAATGATGAGAGAAATATACGATATCTGCATTATTATCATCAACCAGAAAGTTGGAAATTTAGGAACTTTCTTTTTCTAATTGGTTTAAGCATTTGTATATCTTATTTTTTAGAATTTAATTAAAAGATTAGTTAATTGATCAATAAAAAAATATTATTTGCTTTTTATTTTTAATTGATTAATTGGTAAAATTTTTTATGTTACTTTTTGAATTAAAAATAATAATTAATATATCAGGATTAAAAAAGCGAGATTAATTTATCAAAATTCAAAAAAGACTAAGACTTTTAATTCCACGAATGCTCCTGATTCCATCTGAAAGTAGCCTCTCTTTTGAGCTCAAACGGACTCAATTCCCAATTCTGCCTGCTTTTGTCATCACAATCAATAAATCGGAAGGACAAACTTTGCAGCATTTCAGAGTATATATAAATGAACCAGTTTTTACCCACCGCCAATTCAAATTCAGGAATTCTTTTGGAGGTGGAGTTGTGATCCTTGTGAAGGCTGGATTAGATTTTTGTCAAATTTCAGATCTCGATTTTTTTAATTTAGAACTAGTTTCGACAAAAGTCTTACTAAAAAACTTCACTCCTAGCAAAAAGGACTTGTTTATTGTCAGTGTCTTTAACCCTCCAAACCCAAACAACCCCTAAACCTCCTTTTCTTCGAGTTTTGTCAAAAAAAATATGAAAATTTCGTTATAGCAGGTTACCTCAACTGCAGGCTTAAATCCTAGGGATGTAATGAATTTAACCAAAACGGGAAAATACTTGAACATATTCTGGAAAATCCTAGATTACCATTAGTAAATGATGATACCCCAACTTATACATCAAAAAGTCATGAATATTCTTCCGTCTTGGATCTATTTATTGAATCCACTAATTTGGGCTCCTCCATAAATTCCTTTTTGGCCCTTGATGACTTCCTTACAAGTGACCATTTTCCTATTTTCCTCTCGTTTGATTTTTCCATTGTAAAAATTAAACCAACTACTAAAATTAAATTTAATTATGTTAGGGAAGACTAAATTCTTTCTTCTTCTCAGTGTTTTAGCAACGGACTTCGAATGGATCCGTCATTACCGCGGAAGCAAACTTTAAAGTAAAAGTTAGACCTGATCCAAGTTCTTCAATTGAGGATGTGGTCACTCCGGATAAGGTTTTGGCAAAACTCAAGAAGCTGAGCAGCGATAAGTCAACTGGAGTCGACCAAATTAGTACGCACGCTCTCAAGATGTGTGCAGAGTCGCTACCAGTGCCTCTCGCGTTCATCTTCGAACAATCCTTGATCTCGTCTGAAGTTCCTGCCGAGTGGAAAATAGCTAATGTGTCGGCAATTCATAAGAAGGGAAGTAGAACCATAGTAAGCAACTACGTCCGGTCTCTCTGACCTCTGTTCCATGCAAAGTTTTGGAGTCACTAATTAAGGACTACATTATGAAACATATCGAGAAGTACGATCTTATCACGGAGAAGCAGCACGGCTTCATGGCTCACAAAGCGTGCGTTACCAATCTTCTGGAAACGATGGACTTTTTGACCAACTGTTTGAGTCATAGACAGCCCGCGGATGTTATCTTTCTGGATTTTGAGAAAGCTTTTGATAAAGTGTCACATAAACTGCTAATTATTAAACTAAAGGCATTTGGTTTTCCAGACTTGATCATTAAGTGGATCGAATCTTTCCTAAGCAATCGCAAGCAGCGAGTTGTGATTGGTGAAGTGGTTTCGGAATGGGTGCCGGTCACTAGCGGCGTTCCTCAAGGATCAGTACTTGGTCCTGTCCTATTCATCATTTATATTAATGACATGCCAGAAGTTTGCAGCTCAGTTTGTAAGCTCTACGCGGACGATAGCAAAGTGATGAGATCAGTGATGCGTTTAGAAGATACGAAGGAAATGCAGTCAGATCTAGACAGATTGGTTGAATGGTCAGATACGTGGCAAATAAAATTTAACAAAGATAAGTGTGTCGTCATGCATTTCGGGGCAAACAACATGAGATATGACTACCAGCTTGGAGGCCTAACGCTAAATAAAACAACGAAGGAACGCGATCTCGGCATCATCGTCACATCTGATCTGAAGTCAAGCGAACAGGCTAAGCGAGCAGCAGCAAGAGCAACGATGGTGGCAAGCCAAATACGGCTCACTTTCAAATATTTTTCTTTAAAATTAGTTGACCTCATTTTCAAGTCCTTTGTTCGTCCTCATTTAGAATTTGCAGTAGCAGCCTGGAACCCGTATCGACGAAGTGATATCGAGATCCTTGAGCAAGTTCAGCGTAGATTTTCAAAAATGGTGCCGGAACTTAAATCGAAACCGTATCTTGAAAGAAGAGAGGCTCTAGGCTGGAGCACACTTAAAGAAAGGCGCAGGCGTGGTGATCTCATCCAACTGCACAAATTACAACACGGTCATGATCGGGTGACATTCATTAATGGGAATCAAAAGCTGGCTTCGAACGGTTTAGACAGCCCAGCAAGGAATACAAGAACTGTGCATAAACCGATAGAGCGACAGCTTATCCGCAATTGTGGGGTGAGGCACAACTTTTTTACTAACCGGACTGCAGGAAATTGGAATACTCTGAATGAAGTGACAAAGAGTGTCACTAATACGAACATTTTTAAAAAAAGAATTGACAAGCTACTGATTTAAAATATTTTGTAAAAATTCTTTGTTTTAATGATAGTTAAATTTAAAAATTTCTTGCATCCAAAAATAGGATATTCAAAAAATGTAAAAAATAGGATATTTAAAAATATGTAAAAATAAGTTATCCAAAAATAACTTATTTAAAAAAAAAGGCCGTAGGCTGTTATAGTGGGGCGTCTAAGTGCGCCACTACTTGGAGACTCAAGTCTCCCACAGCATTTATACTACTACTACTACTACTACTAAGATGAAAATCAGATATCTGTAGAAATGAAAAGCAAGCTTAGAATAAAAAATAATCTAGAAAAATATTTGGATTTAAGGTCTCCTAATAGTCAGACTTAATTCGTAAAAATAGAGAATTTTCAATTACAAGGATTTCCAAAATTGGACGAAAAGATTATTAGGAAAAAAATACTTTCAGATATCAGCTTGAACAAGCGTACGGATATTTGGTAGAACATTTCGAATCTAATGAAGAGTATCAATTTTTTAGCTTATGAAAATTTGATTACGGAAAATGATAAGAAAATATCCTTGGTTAAAATTCAGTCTCTTCATCCAAACAGCGTAAAACATAAAGTATTTGGAATGTTCAAGCCACTCTAAAAAAGTTTAAATGATATTTCTTGAGTTTGTAGCTGTAAAATGGGCAAAAAGACTCTAGGTTGTTGTAGTCATGTAGCAGCATTAGTTTATTTTATGGGTGTAGGTATTTATGATATAACAAGTATACCAAAACCTGGTTATAGATCGATAAATATCTTAGTTCCGATTTTAAATGACAGTGACGAAGAGGGTGATACATATCGACAATTAATACTGAAACTACAAAAACACTATCAATTTCAAAGGCATCAGATATTCAAAATAATCAGACTCGAACAAAAAAATGGCTTATTTTTAAATTAAAAAGATTTAGTCAACAATAATAGGAAAATTTTTTCATTTATTAATAAATATTCTATAAAAAAACCAATGTGTCTGTTTTATTAATCATTTGGTCCTTTTATAATTCAAAAACTTGATCGCGTCCCAATTGCCTATATCTAATTTTTTTTTCAGTAAATTCTTAGTAAAAAATTATCAAAATTGCAAATTTTCAGGCAAAGGTAAAAAAAATAAATTTTGAGGTGTAAAACTAAATTTTAAAAAATATTTTGGTTTTACACCTCAACCTTGAATTCTCAACAATGTTTATTTTTGATTTAGTAGATATGACTTGACATTTTTGGTCTCAACTAGAGACTTCTCTTATTTTAAAAAAATTGCAGAATCATTTTTGTTTGCACATTTATTTCTTGATAATATTAATTAAATTCTTTTTTGAACGTCTGTAAGTATTTTTGATTCAAATTGTTTAAGTAAAACAATTTGAATCAAAATTACGTAAAAAAAAATTATATTTTAACTGTTACACAACCTAATTTATCTAGATAAAGAATTACTTTTTTGACTTATCATTTTAGACAATTTACTTTAGACTTAAATTCAACAAGCTTGCAATATCAAGACAACACCTTTATTTATTCCAGAATAAGTTTTACCACATTATATTTTAAAAATCAAATATCAACTAAAAAATAAACGATATATTAATTAAGATAAAATATTTTAGATAAAAATACTCTTTTGACTCTTCTAAATTTAGAATGCCAATACCAAGACAATACCTTGATTAATTTCAGAATACTTTAATTACTTTGAATTTTGAAAATCAAATATCAAAGATTATATTAAATGAGATATTAAAATTAATAAAGATAAAATTGCCTATTAAAAGAAATTTTTTTTTCAAATCAAATTAAAAAATTTTAAAATGTATTTTGTTCTTGTAGGACTAGTTATATCATGTGCTTTAGCTAATGGAGCTGTTGACATAGACAAACTATTGGAATCAATGACCATTGAGGAAAAATGTGGCCAAATGACTCAAATCAATTTTGATGTGATTCAAAAAAGTGGTAATCAACCAAACTATGATGAAAATCCAATAAACATAACCAAATTGGAGTATGCAATCAAACAAAAACATGTTGGCTCCATTTTGAATGCGCCTTATAATATAGCCCAAAAGAGCTCAACTTGGCAAGAAGCAATCAAAACTGCTCAAAATGTGGCCAAACAAACCAAAAACAAAATTCCAATCATTTACGGAATAGACTCAATACACGGTGCCCATTATATCCAAGAATCAGTTCTATTCCCTCATGCCATTTCTTTGGCTGGCAGTTTTAATCTAGATGTGGCAAAAAAAATTGCCGAAATAGTGTCAATTGAAACTCGTGCTGTCGGAATTCCATGGAACTTTAATCCTGTTCTTGATGTGGGCCGACAGCCTGTTTGGCCTAGGCTTTTTGAAACTTATGGAGAAGATCCTTATTTAGTTGGAAAAATGGGCGAGGCCTTCATCCAGGGGAGTCAGGGAAATGATATAAAAAATCGCACTAAAGTTGCCACCTGTCTCAAACATTATATTGGCTATAGTCTGCCATTTAATGGAAAAGATCGCACACCGGCTTTTATTCCGGAAAATATGCTAAGAGAAGTCTTTCTGCCTCCTTTTGAAAAAGCAATTGCTGCTGGAGCACCAACTGTCATGGTCAATTCAGGAGAAGTTAACGGAATACCTGGACATGCTAATTATCACTATTTAACAGAAATACTCAAGGGTGAACTTAATTTCTCTGGCTTTGTTGTTTCGGATTGGGAAGACATCAAAAGACTGAATTACAGAGACAAATTGGCAGAAAACGATGAGGAAGCTGTGCGTATTGCAGTAATGGCAGGTTTGGATATGAGCATGGTTCCATATGACTATAGCTTTGCTGATTATTGTGTTAACTTGGCAAAAAAAGATGCAAAATTTTCTGAAAGAGTTGATGATGCAACAAGACGCATTCTTAAGGTTAAAAATGATCTGGGACTTTTTGAAAATTCGCAGCCATTTGCGGAAGATTTGAATAAAATAGGAACAATGGAATCGCACAACTTAAATGTTGAGGCAGCTCGTGAAACAATTGTTCTAGCTCAAAATGATGGAACACTGCCTCTAAATTCAAATGAGAATAAAAAAATATTAGTTGCTGGCCCCACAGGAAATGTTTTAAGAGTTTTGAATGGTGGATGGTCCTATGTTTGGCAAGGAAGTGTCGAAGAGCTTTTTGTCAATTTTGGTACACAAAAAAAGACAACAATTTTTGAAGAAGTCAACAAACTAAATTCCAATAGTGAGTACTCACAAGGAGCTGATTTTAATGGTTTGACCAATTTAAATGAAACAGTGGAAAAAGCCAAAAATGCTGACATCATAATACTCACAATTGGAGAAGACAGTTATTGTGAAGGCTTCGGAAATATAGACAATCTAATGCTGAGCGAGTCACAGCAAGTATTGGCCGATCGTTTGTTGGAATTGAACAAACCAGTTGTTTTAGTTTACATTGGTGGTAGACCAAGGATTATCACAAATATTGCTCGAAGATCAAAAGCAGTTCTGATTGGATTTTTGCCAGGAGAAAAAGGCAGTAAGGCAATAGCCGAAATTATATTTGGTAAATACAATCCAAATGCCAGACTCTCGGTTTCTTATCCATTGAATGTTAATGGTATCACAACATATGACTATAAGCCTATGGAAATTTATGATGCAAACAAATTATATACTTTTGGTCATGGTCTAAGTTATACCAAATTTGAGTATTCGAATTTGAGGTTGAGTAAAAAATCAATTGGACTTCAAGAGTCGTTGACAATTAGTGTAAATGTAAAGAATAGTGGTCAAATGGATGGTAAAGAGAGTGTTTTGTTGTTTTTAAATGATGAATACGCTAGCGTGACTAGGCCAGTAAGAGAATTGAAAAGATTCGAAAAAATTTCACTGAAAATTGGTGAAAGTGTTGATGTTAAGTTTAATATTAATTCTGATGATTTATCATTTATAAACACAAATAATCAACGAGTTGTTGAACAAGGAAAATTTAGCATTTTTGTTGAAGGCTTAAGTGATTCATTTAGTTTAATAATGGATAAAGATGTGACCACATCACAAGTACAAACAACTATGACCACATCACAAGTACAAACAACTACAACCTCCTCTAAAGCCAGTTCAATTAGTTTTAATCTTTTCATGATTTCAATAATTAATTCATTCTTTTTTTTAATTTAAATTCTTCTTTAAATTTTAAATTTGAACATTTTAAATTTATCTATGTCGAAATATTTTTATTTTTTTATAATCATGAATAAAATTATTTAAAAAATTTCAATTCAATTTCGAGGCTTATCTAAAGGCCTGACATCACAACAATTTTATTCATAAAAATAAAAATATAGAGGACTAATTAAATAATCACTATTGATTAAAAATTTTATCAACAAAAAAAAAAATTTATTAGAAAAAATAAATTTTGAGGTGTAAAACTAAATTAAATAAAATGTATCACTTTCTATAACTTGATTTTTTTTCAATTTTATCAAATATTTGGTCAATATCTCAACCTTGAATTCTCAACAATGTTTTTTCGGATTTAGTAGATATGACTTGACATTTTAGGTCTAAACAAAAGGCTTCGCTTATTTTAAACTCTTTCATGTTCTTTTGCTAATGAAGATGTTGACATAGAAAAATTATTGGAATCTATGACCATTGAGGAAAAATGTGGCCGTTGGGGATCTAATACAAATTTACAAAATTGTAAATCGTTTGAAAGATATACAGTTAGGAAAGGCATTAATTTTGCATATAGTATTCTGGGAACTTGAGAAGATCAAACTAAATGTGATTAGTAAGAGAAATTAATAAAAGAGGTAGGCATCGTTATGATTTTTTATATAATCGAGTCGTCAAAGTCTGGAACGAGTTATCAGCGAATGCAATCATTTTGGGAACAATTAATGGGTTTAAAGCCAGTATCGATGAAGAAGCGACTGCAATGGCTCATTTGAGTCTATTCCGTAAATGATTGGAATTTTGTTTTTGGTTTGTTTGGCCACATTTTGAGCAGTTTTGATTGCTTCTTGCCAAGTTGAGCTCTTTTGGGCTATATTATAAGGCGCATTCAAAATGGAGCCAACATGTTTTTGTTTGATTGCATACTCCAATTTGGTTATGTTTATTGGATTTTCATCATAGTTTGGTTGATTACCACTTTTTTGAATCACATCAAAATTGATTTGAGTCATTTGGCCACATTTTTCCTCAATGGTCATTGATTCCAATAGTTTGTCTATGTCAACAGCTCCATTAGCTAAAGCACATGATATAACTAGTCCTACAAGAACAAAATACATTTTAAAATTTTTTAATTTGATTTGAAAAAAAAATTTCTTTTAATAGGCAATTTTATCTTTATTAATTTTAATATCTCATTTAATATAATCTTTGATATTTGATTTTCAAAATTCAAAGTAATTAAAGTATTCTGAAATTAATCAAGGTATTGTCTTGGTATTGGCATTCTAAATTTAGAAGAGTCAAAAGAGTATTTTTATCTAAAATATTTTATCTTAATTAATATATCGTTTATTTTTTAGTTGATATTTGATTTTTAAAATATAATGTGGTAAAACTTATTCTGGAATAAATAAAGGTGTTGTCTTGATATTGCAAGCTTGTTGAATTTAAGTCTAAAGTAAATTGTCTAAAATGATAAGTCAAAAAAGTAATTCTTTATCTAGATAAATTAGGTTGTGTAACAGTTAAAATATAATTTTTTTTTACGTAATTTTGATTAAAATTGTTTTACTTAAACAATTTGAATCAAAAATACTTACAGACGTTCAAAAAAGAATTTTATCAAGAAATAAATGCCCGAAATTTTTTAAAACGCATTTAAAAACTCGTTTTTTCATTGCTTCATGATGCGTTAAAACATGTATTTAAATGCGTTTATCGAGGTTTTTTAAGGTTCTAAAAACGTTACTTAAAAACTCGTACAAACAAAATTATGAACGTTTTGGAAACGCGTCATATAAATGAATATATCCATATCTGTATTGTATTTGAATTCCATTATAAGAATGTATTTTCGCATTTTAACAATCATTTATTCATTTTTTTTATTTAACTATTTTAATAAAAAAATAGGTGTATTAATTTAAACTATTTTATTATAAAATAAAAATTAAAAAAAATAAAAATTTTATTTACAATTTTATTTAAATTAACTAATTCGAGATAAAAAAAAAGCATTGGTGATATCAAAAAAAAATTAATTATTCAAAATTGATTGAGAATAGTATCCTTAACTCTATTTAATGCATAAGTTAATCCACGGCCTTTTGAATTAAACGCTTTGATAGATGCCTTCCATATTTTTTCAATTTTATCTGCGGATAAATCATATTTGTTGCTCAATGCTCCTTAAATTAAATAATGTAAATTATTCATAAATTTTTATCCTTATAAAGTAATTAAGAATGAAAACCTCTAATTAATTTGACTTTTTCTGGACAACATGCAGGTCTCTTTGATGAACTACTTGGAACAAGTACGCAACTTTTCATCTCATCCTCTGTGAACAATATTTTACAGCAATTAGCAACCCATATATGTGGCGGTGTTCCGTAGACGTCTTTGATCAGATCAGTCCCTTAATAGACCTAGAAATTGTTAAAAAAATATTTTTTAGATAAATGTAATATTACAAATTTTTTTTCAATTGAGCACTCTTTTATTTCTTTGAACTCTTTTAGCTCTTTGGCTAAGCTATCATAAGCTTCTTTCTGTACTTTAAGTTTTTCTTGCAGTTCTTTCTTAAATGATTCAAATAGTTGATTTGGAATTTCATTTTGTATTGACTCTGGTTCATCTTCTGAAAAATCAATACTTTGAATATTTTTTCCTGGCTCATATTTTTGATTGCCTCTTGATTGAATTTCTTAAAAAAAATCATTACAAATAATTATTTAAATGTTTTTACTATTGATATTTTGTACTTAAATAAACAAACTAAATTAATTTTAAATGTTTTTATTATAAAATATATTATTTTTTTTTATTAAATATTATTTTTTTTAAAGATTTATTTACCTTTTAACATCTTAATTGAATCATTTTCATCAGCTGTTTTTAAAGACAAATTGTATTTATAAAATTCTGAAGCTTCGGTTACAAACTTTTCAGTTCCTAAACAAAAAATAAAAATGTTTGCTATATTGAAATTAAAAAATACCTTTTTTTTTTATTTTGACCGAGTATTTTTTTCCATTACTTATTACGACCCCTGCTGTTGGATTATCTGTATTGAGTTGAATTTTTGATTCTGGAACTATTGAATTTTATCAAGAAATAAACGTGCAAACAAAAATGATTCTGCAATTTTTTTAAAATAAGAGAAGTCTCTAGTTGAGACCAAAAATGTCAAGTCATATCCACTTAATCAAAAAAAACAGCAGCATTAGATTCGAAATGTTCTACCAAATATCCGTACGCTTGTTCAAGCTGATATCTGAAAGTATTTTTTTCCTAATAATCTTTTCGTCCAATTTTGGAAATCCTTGTAATTGAAAATTCTCTATTTTTACGAATTAAGTCTGACTATTAGGAGACCTTAAATCCAAATATTTTTCTAGATTATTTTTTATTCTAAGCTTGCTTTTCATTTCTACAGATATCTGATTTTCATCTTAGTAGTAGTAGTAGTAGTAGTATAAATGCTGTGGGAGACTTGAGTCTCCAAGTAGTGGCGCACTTAGACGCCCCACTATAACAGCCTACGGCCTTTTTTTTTAAATAAGTTATTTTTGGATAACTTATTTTTACATATTTTTAAATATCCTATTTTTTACATTTTTTGAATATCCTATTTTTGGATGCAAGAAATTTTTAAATTTAACTTTCATTAAAACAAAGAATTTTTACAAAATATTTTAAATCAGTAGCTTGTCAATTCTTTTTTTAAAAATGTTCGTATTAGTGACACTCTTTGTCACTTCATTCAGAGTATTCCAATTTCCTGCAGTCCGGTTAGTAAAAAAGTTGTGCCTCACCCCACAATTGCGGATAAGCTGTCGCTCTATCGGTTTATGCACAGTTCTTGTATTCCTTGCTGGGCTGTCTAAACCGTTCGAAGCCAGCTTTTGATTCCCATTAATGAATGTCACCCGATCATGACCGTGTTGTAATTTGTGCAGTTGGATGAGATCACCACGCCTGCGCCTTTCTTTAAGTGTGCTCCAGCCTAGAGCCTCTCTTCTTTCAAGATACGGTTTCGATTTAAGTTCCGGCACCATTTTTGAAAATCTACGCTGAACTTGCTCAAGGATCTCGATATCACTTCGTCGATACGGGTTCCAGGCTGCTACTGCAAATTCTAAATGAGGACGAACAAAGGACTTGAAAATGAGGTCAACTAATTTTAAAGAAAAATATTTGAAAGTGAGCCGTATTTGGCTTGCCACCATCGTTGCTCTTGCTGCTGCTCGCTTAGCCTGTTCGCTTGACTTCAGATCAGATGTGACGATGATGCCGAGATCGCGTTCCTTCGTTGTTTTATTTAGCGTTAGGCCTCCAAGCTGGTAGTCATATCTCATGTTGTTTGCCCCGAAATGCATGACGACACACTTATCTTTGTTAAATTTTATTTGCCACGTATCTGACCATTCAACCAATCTGTCTAGATCTGACTGCATTTCCTTCGTATCTTCTAAACGCATCACTGATCTCATCACTTTGCTATCGTCCGCGTAGAGCTTACAAACTGAGCTGCAAACTTCTGGCATGTCATTAATATAAATGATGAATAGGACAGGACCAAGTACTGATCCTTGAGGAACGCCGCTAGTGACCGGCACCCATTCCGAAACCACTTCACCAATCACAACTCGCTGCTTGCGATTGCTTAGGAAAGATTCGATCCACTTAATGATCAAGTCTGGAAAACCAAATGCCTTTAGTTTAATAATTAGCAGTTTATGTGACACTTTATCAAAAGCTTTCTCAAAATCCAGAAAGATAACATCCGCGGGCTGTCTATGACTCAAACAGTTGGTCAAGAAGTCCATCGTTTCCAGAAGATTGGTAACGCACGCTTTGTGAGTCATGAAGCCGTGCTGCTTCTCCGTTATAAGATCGTACTTCTCGATATGTTTCATAATGTAGTCCTTAATTAGTGACTTCAAAACTTTGCATGGAACAGAGGTCAGAGAGACCGGACGTAGTTGCTTACTATGGTTCTACTTCCCTTCTTATGAATTGCCGACACATTAGCTATTTTCCACTCGGCAGGAACTTCAGACGAGATCAAGGATTGTTCGAAGATGAACGCGAGAGGCACTGCTAGCGACTCTGCACACATCTTGAGAGCGTGCGTACTAATTTTGTCGACTCCAGTTGACTTATCGCTGCTCAGCTTCTTGAGTTTTGCCAAAACCTTATCCGGAGTGACCACATCCTCAATTGAAGAACTTGGATCAGGTCTAACTTTTACTTTAAAGTTTGCTTCCGCGGTAATGACGGATCCATTCGAAGTCCGTTGCTCAAACACTGAGAAGAAGAAAGAATTTAGTCTTCCCTAACATAATTAAATTTAATTTTAGTAGTTGGTTTAATTTTTACAATGGAAAAATCAAACGAGAGGAAAATAGGAAAATGGTCACTTGTAAGGAAGTCATCAAGGGCCAAAAAGGAATTTATGGAGGAACCCAAATTAGTGGATTCAATAAATAGATCCAAGACGGAAGAATATTCATGACTTTTTGATGTATAAGTTGGGGTATCATCATTTACTAATGGTAATCTAGGATTTTCCAGAATATGTTCAAGTATTTTCCCGTTTTGGTTAAATTCATTACATCCCTAGGATTTAAGCTTGCAGTTGAGGTAACCTGCTATAACGAAATTTTCATAGTTTTTTTGAATAAACTCGAAGAAAAGGGGGTTTAGGGGTTGTTTGGGTTTGGAGGGTTAAAGACACTGACAATAAACAAGTCCTTTTTGCTAGGAGTGAAGTTTTTTAGTAAGACTTTTGTCGAAACTAGTTCTAAATTAAAAAAATCGAGATCTGAAATTTGACAAAAATCTAATCCAGCCTTCACAAGGATCACAACTCCACCTCCAAAAGAATTCCTGAATTTGAATTGGCGGTGGGTAAAAACTGGTTCATTTATATATACTCTGACATGCTGCAAAGTTTGTCCTTTCGATTTATTGATTGTGATGACAAAAGCAGGCAGAATTGGGAATTGAGTCCGTTTGAGCTCAAAAGAGAGGCTACTTTCAGATGGAACAGGGGCATTCGTGGAATAAAAAGTCTTAGTCTTTTTTGAATTTTGATAAATTTATCTCGCTTTTTTAATCCTGAAAAAATAAAAAGCAAATAATATTTTTTTATTGATCAATTAACTAATTTTTTAATTAAATTCTAAAAAATAAGATAAACAAATGCTTAAACCAATTAGAAAAAGAAAGTTCCTAAATTTCCAACTTTCTGGTTGATGATAATAATGCAGATATCGTATATTTCTCTCATCATTTTGTCAAAGTTTGTCCATGTTTTTGTTTCCAAACTTTTCAAATATTCCTTGCATTCGTGGCGAGAAAGACGCATAGAATTACCTCTTAGGACCATCTAAATGTTGTCTTTTAGATGTTGAATTTTTTTTGATTTTTATTCCAGTTGTAGCCACGAAGAAGATGACTGTTATTTTTACCCATTCAACAACAAAATTTTTCCAGTATATTTTTAAATCAGTCAAGTTTTTATTAAATCTGTAGTAGTTTGATTGATTTTTTTTTAATAATTAATTAATTAATTAATTAATTAATTAATAGTTTATTAATAGTTTCTATTTAGTGGTAATTTAATTATTTTTGTTAAGTTTTTACAAAATAGTTATATTGTGACATTTTTACTTGTTTTGTGGAAATTTTCTCTATTTTGAAGGAAAAGTTTACTGGCGTCCTTAGAAATATGGATTCTTAAGTTTCAGATCAAGTTTCTATTGAAAAGTATTGCTTCATTGTCTTCTTTAAATATAATAATGAATTTATTTTCTTAAAATTAGATATTTATGAAAATTAAATCAAACTTGCGTTAATTTTTTAATTAAAAAATTAAAGATTATTTTCAAATATTTGTCTTTCTTTTTTTGTATTAATTAGATAAATATTAGGATTTATTCATTTCCCTAAAAGGAGATTTTAATTCAGCTATCCTGATTTCCTTATTATAAGACATTAAAGTAGGTTTTAGTCCAGATACCTTTTTTTGATCAAATCTTATAAATTAAAGGTCTACTTGAAAGCGAATTTTCTCCACAATTTTTTTTCAATAGACCTTTTTTGATTCCAAAAATATCTAAACATGATTCAAAACTCCAAGATTATCTGTTTGAATCTTCGTTTAGTATTTCGACAGCGTGTTTTTTGAATTCTTCTTTTTCTTTTGCAATAAATTTTATGAGCTTGATATGGAAGTTAAAATATGTATACCCTATGTATACCCTATGAATATGTAAAAGGTTAATTATTAATTAACATGAAGTATCGCTCGTTAATTATACTTTTTTTAAAAAATTCGCTTTAATTTTCTCAAAGCCATTTATCTAATTCGTTAAAGCATTTGTTTATCTTATTTTTTAGATTTGCTATTTTGTTTTTACTAATTTCAATAATTATATTATTAATAATATGTAAAAACTCGCATTATTTTTTGATCAATTAATTAATAATTGATACCTAATTATAACATCTATTAAAACGTCAATTTTCAATTACTATAAAAATGGTGAAAGTCTACAAAACTGAATTAACTTCTTTGTGAAAAAATTATCTTCTAAGCGAAAATAACATAATTTGAAAACTAAAAAAATGAGCAAAAGTGAGACATCAACTGCTTCTATACTAGTTCCAATTTATCAAGCAAATCATGGTCAATTATTTTCAAATATTTTTTTATTTTGTTTTTTTTTTATCTTTTGAAATTATAATAATTAAATAATATATTAATAAAATAAATAAGATACTTTTATTATTTTTTATTTTTTAGATACTAGAATTATTTATTTAGATTTAGATACAAAATTAATTCGTAGCCTTAGATTATTTGATTTTTTTCAAAAATTTGTTCGCCTAATAGCTAAGGTTTTCGAGTTGTCAGCAAACGTCTCCATCTTATTTTAAACACTTACTAATAGGTCATTTTTGTACAGAATGAATAGTATTTGATCAAGAAGAGACTTTTGAGGTACAGAATTGCCTAGTACACGGTCTGTTATTCAGGAAATCTTTAAACCAATTAATCAATTTTACATTAACTCCAAAAAAAGTTCCTTTGATTTTAAAAGAGAGATTGATATATTATCATTAACAGTCTATTTTATTTAATAATAGAGTGAATGAAACACTCCTTTAAAACAGCCAAGTACGCTGTGAGATTTATGAGAGTAATGAAGGTAATAACAGAACACAAATTTTGGCTAATTCTAATTAGTAAAATAGTTTTATTCATTTTTATGAAAATTAATTACTTAAATTATTAACTAAAGTTTAATTTTTAAAATCTATTTTTTTTAGAATACAGTTATTTAGTCTAATAAAATAAAAATCGCCTTAATATTAAGTTAAATTATAAAATGGTAAAAAATTAAAACTTTTCCTTAAACAAAAAATATTTTTAAACAAGTTTAAGTTTGCCAAGTTTTTCTCAATTGCAGACTAAATTTAAATTAAAATATATTAAAAATTAAAATATGGATGAAATAAATTCAAATGTATATAAAATTAAAGTATTTTACTCAATTTAATCTTCAAGCCAGAAAATTAATCAAACTCACGTTTAAATTTTAAAAGACATTTATTTAGATATTCTTTAAATATTCGAAGAAATTATGAAGAAATTTTCTAAAGATTTATTTATTTGAATATTTTTTTTAAATCTCTATATTTTCTTTAAAAAATAAAGAAATAATATTGAAATTTTGAAGATCGTTTACAAATCTTCAATTAACCTTTAATTTTTTTGTTGACTGGGTGGGCATTTTATTATCTAAAATATTTAGAGGCAATTTTTAAAATATTTGTGCTTAGAAGTTTTTTTAATTTGAGGAGAGCAGTTTGTGTCATAGTCAAGTTATTTTTTGTGATTAATGTCTACAAATTTGACATGCATGTATCACCATAAGTTCTCAATTGGGTTTAGATCTGGTGAACGGGCACATCACGGCAAAACCTCAATGTTCTGTTCTCAAAGCATCAAAGCGCCAAATAACTAAATGGAAAAATCTAGCATAGAGTTGATAATAATAGTAATAATAATAATATGTACCTTTCTATCCTAGTGGATAATGGGGAGGCGCTCATCTCCTTTTCATGTACCTTTTTGAGCAACGGCTCCGGCCTGACACAGAGGTAACTGCATCGAGTTGGTCATCTACACCGCTATTATTACCCAGTCGAAACCGGTACCCCTATTTTTGTGATGAAAGGGGTTTTAACATTCAATAGAGTTGATAAGAATGCTATAAATCAAAATTTAAAATTATTGTAAAAATAAAGTAACAAATTATTGCCTTTTTTTTCAAAAATAGAAGAATAAAGCGATAAAAAGTGAATTAATTTCTCGATTTTTGTTAAAAGTGACTTTTAAATTTCATTTAATTTTAACTTTAAAAAGAAGGTAAAGTGCTTTTAAGCAAAGGAATACGGATTAAAATTTTAAAATAAATGTTGAAAATATATTGAAGTGCAATGTTTAAAATATTTTTTTCAGTTTCAAATAAAAAAAAATTTTAAGTTAATATTGCAAGTAATTTCACATTTGGAATTAAACTCTTAAGTGAAATAGAATGAATTTAATTATTTTAGTAATATTTGGAGGGAACACATTCTCACGTCACCCGTTGCTAATGAGAATCAAATGAGGGAACATATTTGCTACCAAAATCAGCACAATTATTCAAATGGCCAAATTGGAAGCTCAAACACACAAAACCAGCATATTCCACAGCATTTTATTACTTAAAACATTGATGGCAGATAAATCACTGACATTCAGACGCGATTGAATAAGCTTCATACAAGTACTCATCAACATTTTACCGAATTGTAGGAAATAATGCTAGGTAGACAAAATATTGCGAGTTCTCCCGCATCTATTCAACATCAAATAAGGGAACATATTTGCTACCAAAATCAACACAATTATTCAAATGGCCAAATTGGGAGCTCAAAAACACAAAACCAGCATATTCCACAGCATTTCATTTGAACGGCAAATTTTCAAATTATAAATTTTACTTAAATTATAAAATAATTACTAAGTCCGTTTTTTGAATAATATTTTTAAAATTATTTTTGATTAATTATTTAAATAAAGTTTTTTTATTAGACTTAAAACCCGCCCGCCAAAATTCGGAATTAGTCCGCCAAATTTAAACTAAACGGGCCTATGTCCGTATTCCAAAATTGAGATGGTTTCTTAGACCGCCCGTTTAGATTTCAACGGTTATTAAACGAGCCAAACAGTAGTGCCCCAAATTAAACGGGCCAAGGTCCGTTCGTCAAAACTTGGACGGTTAATACGGTCACGGTTTTGTGAAATTTTGGCCCGTATACTGTCCGCTTGCACGGACACCAACACAATTATTTAATAGAATGCCTAATTCTCGAAACTGTTATAAAAATAAAAAAATTAAATTTAAAATTTTTTAGTTTTTTTTAAATTTGAAGCAGTTTTAGAAATAGCATTTGCTATGATCTAGTTGACCCGGTATTACCCTTTCAACAATTTAAAATACCAAAATTCCCTCTCTACTTAAATCTCTGCTTTTAAACATAAATAATAAGATTAAAGAAAATTAAAATTAATTTATTACCCTTCAAGTTTTTGACTTTGTTCCATACCAAAACCACAGTTCGTCTTACCGACTAGATCCGAAAACCTGTTTTTTTTCTTTATAAATTTTGACTTGATAATTGAAGTTCGTTTGATGCATTTAATAAAAACTCAATTCATAAAAAATGAAAAACAGAGCGAATATAGTTTTTTAAACTACAAATATTATCTTAAGGATCATCATATCACAAACCAAAAGTAAAAATTGATATAAAAAAATTTTTTTTTTTATGTTTGCAATATTAACTTAAAATTATTTTATAATTTGAAACATCACACTTTTTCAATGTTATTTAAACAATGAGTACATTTTGTAATTCAAACAACAAAAAATTAGACAATTTTTATAGTGAAATGTACAAAAATATGTAACTAAATGTATGTAAGAACTCAAAATTAACCTGTTTCGATCCAAAAATTAAGGAAACTGAAAATAGAACAGTTTTTAAGAAAATAAGTTAAAATGAAAATTTGGGGAGTTTAGAATTAAAAAAAGGAACAGAATATCAAAAAAAATCAGAAGAATAAAAAAGAAAGAAGATTAAAATAAAAAAGGCAAGTCAGAGCCAAGAAGCAGCGTTTTTAATTTTTTAAAAATTTCTTTAATTGAATAATTTTAATTCTATTTAAAGATTGTTATGCTTTAATTTTAAAATTTAATAACAAACTAATAACAAAATTTTAATTAAATTACAAAAAAATTATTTATTTAATCTTTTAAATAAAAAACTTAATTTATAAACTAAGAAAATAATTTAGTATTTTTATTAATTCATTCAAATTGAAAATATTCAAGCTAGCTTTTTCAACGGTATTCTTTCAAATTTTTTCTTAATTTCAAAATAATTTCCAAAAAATTAATTAGTAGAAAAAAAATATTTCGTTAAAAAAAAATTTCAGTCTTTAATTTTCAATTTTTAAACAAATATCTGAAAATTATCAAGCTGTTTAAGATGATTAAAAAACCTATAATCAATATTTTTATTTTAAATATTTATTTAAATAACCACAAATAAATTAGAAGCATATTAATAAGTTTTTTTTTCTTAAAATATCAAAAGAAAAGTTACAAGCTGAAATTTAGTTTATTTTGGTGAAGGAAAATATGCGTATTTATTTATTCATTTTTATTTTTCATAATATCATTATTAACTCGAATGCTATGAACTCCAATAGTAAGTTCATTGTGTTAAAAGGAAAATCACTTCGAAGTATTCCACTTCAAAATTTTAAAATCGTGGATATCAAAGACAAAAATAACCATATTTTGTGTGCATCAAAATGCATGAAAGAACAAGAATGTAAAATGGCCTTCATTTATGAACTAAAATGCGTTTTGATAGATTTTTGCTTGTCAGACTCATTTCTTTTAGAAGACGAAAAAAGCCAAATTTATCTAAAAGAAGATGCTTGCGTAAAAAATTACAACAATTTAAAAGGTATTTTCTTCCTGATTTTGATATTTAGTTATTTAAAAAATATTTAGAATACTTGACAATTAATGGTAATTATGCAGTGAATTCACTGTTTGTTCTACCTACTGATACTTTGGCAATTGCTTTTGGTGATAACACAATTCAAATACTAACCAAGAATGGTATTCAATTATCAATTCAAACATTGAGAAATCATTTAGATACAGTGAATACTTTTGCTGTTTTACCAAATGGTGATTTGGTAAGTGGTTCAAAAGATAAAACCATTAAAATATGGAATATTAATGACGGATCAGTTAAGAAGACACTAGAGAATCATACGAATTCTGTTAGCTCACTAGCTGTTCTAGAAAATGGTGATCTAGTAAGTGGCTCATGGGACAGAACAATTAAAATATGGAATGTTGTTGATGGTTCAGTAAAGAAAACACTGGATGGTCATTCAGATTCAGTAAGCTCTCTAGTTGTCTTAAAAAGTGGTTTTTTGGCAAGTGGTTCATTTGATAGCACAATTAAAATTTGGAATGTGACTGATGGTTTGGTTGTAAAAACATTATTAAGCCATTCAAGTTATGTAAATGCACTTGTAGTTCTTCTGAATGGTGATTTAGTAAGCAGCTCATCAGACAGTACCATTATAATATGGAATCTAGATGATGAATCAGTTAAAAAAACATTGAATGGTCATTTATCTTCAGTGAATGCACTTGTTGCTTTGCCTAATGGCTATCTGGCAAGTGGTTCAGATGATCATACAATAAAAGTTTGGAAAGTCGAAGATGGATCGATTAGAAAAACATTAAATGGTCATTCAAATAATATTAATGCGCTTGCTGTCTATTCAAACGGTGCTTTAGTAAGTGGTTCAAGTGATTATACAGTTAGGTTTTGGATTTAAATTTTTTTTGCTAATTATAAAATTTTTTTCATATAATAATCTTAATAAAACCTAAAATTATCCTTTGATATTTTTTAATTTTTTGCTCTCAGTTTTATTTTACATTTTTAGAATTGAAGTTAATTTCAGTTTAAAGAAAATATTTATTCAGAAAATTAAAATTAAATATTTTCCAATTAATTATTTAACTAGGGTGTAGATCGTGTGACCTAAATAATTAGCTAGACTGATTTATTAAACTTTTTTGTCAATCAATTGTCATTGAGTTTAATTCAATCAAAATATGAAACAAAAATGAAGTTAAAAAAAGACTTAAAGATTTATTTTAATCAAGATAAATTTTTATCATAACTGATAAAAATAATTTTATGATTAATGCCAAAATATACTTAAGTCTGCCTGTTAACTGAAAAATCTCTGTGAAATAAACCAAGTTTAATTAAAAAAAATATTAAAGATAAAAATGTGTTCTGTGCTATCCAAAAAAATAATAGTGAAGGGCAATCATCTCTTTTTCGATACTTTGTGCGATGGCTACGATCTCACTTCTCTGACGAATTGATATCCTATACCATAATTATTAACAATTCAAAAATGTTTTCCCTATTTTATGATTAAAAGAGTCCAAACATGCTTCCCATAACAGTATGTTGGAAACAATAAAATACCATACCAATTTTTAAATTAAAAAAATTAAAATTTTTCGTGGTTCTGTTCATTTTTTTAAATCATTTTTCATAAAATCTTTATTTTTTTTAATTTTAAGATTTTATTTTGATATTTAACTATTAAAAAATTAAATACTCTTGATGAATCTTAATCATTTTTGTGGGAACAATTTCAAGAAAAATTATGGTTAATTTCACCTAAATTTTTTGGTTTGAAATTCGGCTGAAAAGTTCACAAAAAATAAATAAACTTTTAATTTATTCTGCTTATCAATTTAGTGAATATTTTGGATAATTTGGTATTTTAAAAATTTATTTTTTCAAATTTTAATTATTAAAAATCTTTTTTCTAAACTAACGCTAAAGAACTAATTTTAAATTTCAGCAAAATTTTAATTTCTATTTCTTTTTAAAAATTTTATAAAATAAATCAGTTTTTTTTTTAATTTAGATTTTTTTTTTAATTGTTTATTTATTATTTAAATAGACTTTGAGTAATGAAACTCCTTTAGCTATTGTTCATATATTAAAAGAAAGTGAAACAAATATAAAGTATTACAAAATTGGGTACACAATATTCAAAAAATATATAGTAAAATGGGAATATTAAGAAAAGGAAGCCCTTTGTATATTTATATGGTTCGCATTGAGCAAAAAAAATGTTTGGTATTCCAAATAAGGATATTGAGTGTCAATTTAAAATTTGATATTTTTAATAAATTTATTTGGTTGAAAACCATTAATAGCGATTTAAAGATAAATTAATAATCTCTAAATAATTAAAATTTAATTTAAAAAAAAGAATCATGTTATTGTGAACCAGCAGTGGCACTTTTTTGAGCTTGAAGCTGAATTTGATACTTTTGAGTAAAAACATCCATGACGTCTTCTCTCACTAGCACCTTTTGTTGTAAAATCGGCTGCAATTGTTCCATCTGTTTCGCTAAAAACTGTATCTTTTTCTCAAAGTATTTTTTGGCATCTTCGACCGATTTTTTAACATAGTACCCTGTGCCGATATCAACCGTAACCTTTGAGTTTGAGATCAATTTACCTGGAACATACAGCGATCCGGTCAACGGAACAAGCATATATTTTTGTTCCTCTACTTTCTTCAGTTGTTCCAACGAGATGTCTGAGCTGACAAAGCTCTGCTGCACCATTTTTAGTCTTGACAACGATTCTTGCAGCACATTTACCTCTTGAGTCAGTTGGTTTTTTAGCTGGTCCAACTGCTGCAACGAAAGCTTTGTCAAATTAATTGCTTCGCCTTGGGCCTCTGGCTGTGAAGACATTTTTTTCTAAATTAAAAATTTTTTCTCAAGTTCAAAGGACCACTTTAGCAGTTCGGAAAATTTAGAATTTTTTTTAATAAATATTTTTCAAACATTTTCTATAGCAATAAGTCTAATGAAAGCAGCATGTATTTTAACCCAGCAAAAATTTTAAAAAATATTCATATTTTAGTCTCAATGTAAAGTTGGCAGAATTTTTGTAACAGTTTGACTAAGACTCAAAACTTGGTAGCACAAAAATGGAAGTTAGCTAAACGCTTTTGGGGCCTGTGTGTGAATTATGTAAATTATGCACACAAAGCTCGGTGAAAAAAAAAAAAAAAAAAAAAAACATGATAAAAATTAAAAATGATAAAATTTTAATTGTCATATGATTTTGATATTAAGTCTAAAAACTTAATTCTATAGTTGGATGAAAATAATATATAAATTCCTAATTCAGCGATAAAATCTGTTAATTTGTGCACTTTGATCCAAGTACAGCTAAAATTGTTGTAAAACTTTAGATTTAAAAAGTTAGAACAAAATAAAACACCTTTGAAACCTTTGAAGAGACATGGTAAGTGTTTGTGGAAATTTTTTTGCTAAAAAAAATAAACAAATTGCCCTCTAAGAGTTTGTTTGGTTTTGGATCCAGTTGTGACATCGAATTTGAGCTGGACAGATCTGGAAAGAGAAAACAAATCGAGTTGAATGAGGACGGAAAAAAAACCAAGCAATACATTTACTATGATGGCGAAGACGTTGGCGGAACAGTCCACATCAAGCTGAAAAAGCCCGGCACCAAGATAGAGCACCAGGGCATCCGACTAGAGCTGATCGGCCAAGTAGAACTCTACTACGATCGCAGCAACCACCACATTTTCACCACACTGAGCAAATTTTTGTGTTACCCGGGCGAAATCAGCGAAAACCTTTCGGTCGACTTTAACTTTGCCGCGGTCGATAAACCGCACGAGTCCTACCACGGTGCCAATGTCAAACTAAGATACTTTCTCCGATTGACCATAATCAAGCGATTCTCAAACACAACCAAAGAAGAGGACATTTATGTGCACACATTGTCTGCTTATCCCGAGTCCAATAACAGTATCAAAATGGAAGTTGGCATCGAAGAGTGTCTGCACATTGAGTTTGAATACAACAAGTCAAAGTACCATCTAAAAGACGCCATCATTGGAAAGATTTACTTTTTGCTTGTGAGAATTAAAGTAAAGTATATGGAGCTGGCCATAATAAAACGGGAAATTATTGGGGACAATGCTCAGAACGAGACTGACACGGTGGTCAAATATGAGATAATGGATGGTGCGCCAGTCAAGGGCGAATCTATTCCGATCCGCCTGTTTTTGGGCGCCTATGACCTAACGCCGAGCATGAGAGATGTGCAGAAAAAGTTTTCGGTCAAGTACTACCTAAATTTGGTGCTGGTCGATGAGGAAGAGAGGCGCTATTTCAAACAGCAAGAGATTGTTTTGTGGAGAAAGGCGGACAAGTATAAATCGAAGCAGGAAAGAAGCGACCAAATGCAGGTGTACGAGTCAGCCCAGGACCAGCTAAGAAGCAAGCTTGAAAATCAGCACATTACGGACAGGAAAAGAGACATTAAGGTTCGACATGATGAGAATGGAGACTTGTTGAACAATAGTGATGAGACAGACAATGAAGCGGACAGTGATGATAACAGAAATTCGCGCAAAAATACCAGAAATGATTCCGATTAGCGTTAGTTAGAAGCGAACAAATGTTGAGCAAAGAATTTAAATTTAATTTCTTTAAATTTTTATCTCCAAAAGGATTTTGTAAAATTTTTGTTTTTTTTTTTTTCTAAATAAAAATTAGACCAAGGCTTTAGTTAAGCATGATTAGACTAGTCATTAACTAAAGATCAAATAAATTATTTATTCCATATTTTAAAGAGCTAATCTTAGAGCTGTTTTCCAGATATAGTTCAGATTCATTTGCCCATTTGTTGTAGGATATTTTACTGAAATTGTGTTTTTATTTTTTTTGTATCCTAACAAACTAGAAAGCTTTTTAAAGAAGATGTTTTTTTCTGGCGAATTTTTTTTTCCAAATAAAATTTTATTCGATTTGGTTTTTTAATTTTTTTTCTTTTTTTAATGTATTTAGATGATCTCCTATTCTAAAGAAAAATTTAAACATATTCCAATGTTTATTGATCTGTAAAATTTATTGAGCTTTTAATTAAACAAGTAAACTATTGAAATATTTTCAATAAAAAAATTTTGAAATATTTAAATATTTTCAATATAAAAATTTTGAAATATTGAAATATTTTCAATGAAAAGTCAAGAAAACTCGGTAGAATATTCTAGGTAGAATAAAAGTAACTTTTATAGACTCAATATTTTTTTAGGTCTGAAAAGGTTACTTTTATTCTACCTAGAATATTTAGGGTAGAGTAAAAGAATCCTAACTCCATTATCGAATACATCGAATTCATGCTTATAAAATTAACTGATCTCTTAAATTTTCATTGTTGTTAGAAGACTAGTCATGCACCAGCTTATTAGGAATAAAACCATGTTGAACCATTCGCTTACAAGTCCATTAATAATAAAAAATTAATACTCTAAAACAAAATCCTTTATTATTCTTTCTATCAGCCATTCGACTGGTACTTCACCAGGTATGTAAAGTGGTGCTAGGATAGAAATTCACGATATCTCGGTCCAGATAAACAATTAAAATATAAATATCTTAAAGTACAAAAAAATTTGACATAATAAAAAAAATCCATTTTTCATCATTTTTTACAAAAAAATTACCGAAATATACGCAAATTTTGTTCAAAAAAGTCAATCAAATTTTATTTTTATTACATATTGTAAAAATTTAAAAAAAATTTTTTCTAGAAAATTCGGTTATTTTATTCAAATTTTGGATTTTTTTTTCACTACATTTTAGTATAAAAATAGGGAATTTAAGATAATTATCGTTGTTTTACGATAAAAACCGTTGTTTAGATTACCATATTTTACGTTAAATAAGCTAAAATATCATGAATTTACCATAATTCGTGTAAAATATGGTGAAATCAAGATTTGTTTAAAAGTCCTAGATTAAAGTCCAACTCATTAAAAAAAGTCCGAACAACATAAATTTTTTGCCGTTCTAGGTAGTTATTGTGGGTGGCTAAGTTAAAGTCCGGACTTAAAAAAAGTCTTGATTTGAGACTTGTGACTTTCAAACAACTCTGGTGAAATCATGGAATGGTAGCAGCGCTGTTTGTTACTGCCAATTTAAAAAATGTATTAATTTATAAAATGACAAGCTCAGAATATAATTTTCTGGAAAAATAAAGTATACATACACAAAAAGCAGTCCGAGTGATTTCTGTTGGACATAGTTAGAGATTTAAAAAGTGCTTTTTTACTGGTGAGTGTGCAACCATTAAATACTCTAAAAGATAATTTAAAGTCTGGTTTTAAATGCTATGGTAAGATTTATGAAAAAATTAATGTGATAAATTGAATTATTAAAGAATTTTTTTGTTTAATATTTTTGAAATTTTTATTTTTAGAAATTTTTTTATTAAATTAGTAAATTTTTTTGGAAAAGAATTAGACTTAGCCAATTCACATTTGGTAAAACATTAATGAGAAAATTTCTATCAAAAATGGCCATTAAATAGTAAATTAGCTTAAAAAATAAAACTTTAAACTTTAAACAAAATTTTTTTTTGGAATTTTCAAAGCTTTTTGAGACTTTTAATGTCTAAATTATTCAGTAAATCCTACTAGATTTTATTTAGATATTATTTTGCTTTACCGTATTCTCTAGTTTATTATTGTAACATTATGAACTTTAAGACAACTTTAGTGCATTCAAAGAACAAGATGATTTTTGAATGTTTTTTTTTCTCATTAAAGAGAAAAAATCTAACAAAACTTAAAGAAGATAAAATAAATAATTATAATTAGTGAATATTTTTGATTTTATTTCAAAAATTCAAAAATCTAAAAAAATTTTAAATAAAAAATTAGTAAAAATAAAAATAATTATTTTCTTAAAGTATGTAACATTAAGTTCAAAAATAAATCATTAATTCTTAATCAGTTTTCATCAAAAATTTAAATTAAAATTTTATCGTATATCATACTTCTATCATTACGCATTATAAATTTAGGTCTAAAATTTAAAAAAAATGGTTTTTCTATTAAAAGCTAGAATTAATTCTCAGCTTTAAAAATGATAAATAAAAAAATTATATTCTGACTCCGAGTTTTAAACCATACTAAACAAATATATCAAATAAAATAATGTTTTATATCACAGTGGATCTTTAGGGCAGTAATTTTAATGAAATTTTTCAAGTAGTAAAAATCCAAGTTTTCAAATAGAGCTTTTTAATGTAATTAAAGGCAAATTGAAGATTCAAATCTAATTTTAAGATCAAAGCGATCATTTATAATTTTAAAACTTAATTAATCTAATAATTTTGATAATTTTTAAATAATAAATACCTAACTTTACTTGACATGTTATGTCTAATAACGGTTCATTATCAAATTAACATCAAAATTATGAAACCAAAACATTCAGGTTAAGTTAATTCAGAAATTCAAATTAATAACTTTTATATTCATTTATTCAAGCTAAAATAATTTATTTTACCACTTTAAAAAATTATAAATTTAAAACATTAAATTCTTTATGTCTTTAAATTTTTTTATTTAAAATCAATTAAAAAAATTTAAACCTATTAAAGTTCAATAAAAAGGGATATTTTAATTTTAATAAATGAAAATAAACTTGAAATTAAATATCAAGTAATTTCTTTGAAAAAAAATATTTTTTCTCTATTATAAAAAAAAATATTACATTTTTTATTTCAATCTTTGGATCTCAAACTTTAATTTGCCATCCTTAGATGACTTAATTTAGCAATAAAGTATAAAAATAAAAAAATTGTAAATTAAAAAATAATTTTTAAATATAAATCAATAAAAATGTTCTTAGTTTGTTCAAAATTGATTTAAAAAAATTAATTTTAAATATGATTCTAAAATTAGTTTTTCAAAGATTAAACATCAGCAGCTAATTTTTAAAGAGACATTTTTTTAATATTTGTTCAAACCTTATAAAAAAATTTATTAATTAGTTAAAATAATAATATTTATGGCTTGGCTCACATTTGGGACACTAATAAAAAAAGAAATAATAGAATTAATAAGACAAAAATGCACAAGGCATAAAAAAACTAGATTGACTTCTTGTTTTATTAAAAAAGATGTTAATTATGTTGTGTGTGGATGTGACAACGCATCAATTTTGCTGATGGATAAACCATTATTTTCTTAGCTTAAAATATTTCAAATTTTAATTTTTTTCCATTATTTTTACAATGCTTTCAATTGTAAAATCTATTATTAATTTCTATTATTAAGATCTATTAATTTCTAAGAACTATAAATTTTTAGATGAATGCCCAAACAATAAGGGACTACGCTAATCGAGGCATTGAAGCAAATCGTCTTTTATTAGATTCGGCAGAAGATTTGTCAAATATAAATCAAATTGCTCAGGCGAATCGAAATATAGTTGATTTTCAGAACCAGCAGCGTCTAATTCTTGAACGGTTAAATGAATTTTTTGATCGTTTTGACGAATTAGAACAACGTTTTGACACAAGACTTGATCGGTTTGACACAAGACTTGATCGGTTTAACACAAGACTTGATCAAATAAGCGTTGTCTCAGCAAGAGCTGTAAACGCTAATTGTATCAAACCTAACTTCTGCATTCAATGGATTGTCGTAAGCTTTCATTCTTTTAAAAACTTTGATTAATTTTAATTTTGCAATTTTTAAAGAGACATGATGAGCCACTACCACATAATGCACCGACTTATGGTGATTTTATGCGATTGTCTGGCGATCAAATAATTGATTTTTTAAATTATTATGAAAAGCCTGTAAGACGTACCGTGAAAGCAAATAGGCGAGCTTTGGGATGTCATCTAGGAATACCTTTTTTTGTTATTTAATTTTTTTTATATTTAATGTCAAAACTTGGACTAAAAGTATCTTAAAAATATTTCCTAAAAAATTAGCATTGTATAAAAATTTATATTAACTATATTAAAAAATTTATTTAATAAATTAATATTTTATACTGAACAATATAATTAATTTAATCATATTGGCCTTGATTGAACTCAAATTGTGAGCTCTATAGATTAATTTGGGTATGTTGTTTTTAATAGAATATGCCTAATTATTGTGATACAATCACCAAAATTCTCATGGTTTTCATGGCTGAATTTGACCTGATGCCATTAGTGATATTACATTGATTAAATTAAATCTAATATTTTTCTTCAAAATTAATTTTTTTAATTAAAAGATAAAAGTCAATTTAAATACTTTATTTACAAAATGTTGTTTAAACTTTAATAATTAAATCAAGATATTTAACTATCTTGAAGCAAAAAAACCAACTAAACTTAAAATTTAAGTTTGATTGAAAAAAAAACAAATAAATTTTAAAAAAATAGAGCAGGTAGCAGTAACAACATGTAAACACGAGCTCTAAATGAACTAATTTGATTGCTTCTGAAAATTGGCCAGCAACCTTAAAAAAAAAAAGAAAAAAAATTAATTAGTCAAAAATAGTAACTTTATCAGGTCGACCAAAAATAAAGTTCGATGATCGATCGATTCATCACACGGACGTGGTTCTTTTTCTATTCTCTTCTTTTTCTGTTTCTTTCCTCTTCTAATTCTTTCTTAGCGATTTTTTAAAAAAATATTTAGAACATAATTAAAAAATAAAAAGGCACAGATAATTAATTCTACAATGTAACTTTTTTTCTTTTTTTCTAATTCTCTTGGAACAATTGGCTTCATTTCTTATTTTTAGACTTTAAAATTATGCAAAAATTAGAATTTAATCAAGGATGAAAAAAATTTGGAAAACGTTTTCGAATGACTGCTGCAATAACAGACAGCAATAATAACAGACCATCACTGACGGCATTACTCACCAAAAAAATTTTCATAATGGCTAGATTTCTTTATTATCAGAACACTTTTCACCTTAATGATCATTCATTTATTCTGTTGATTAACGAAAAAATATTAAATTTTAGATCAATTTGGAGTTGTTCCAGTTTTACAATAGAGTAAAGTTTTAATATTTGTTTATTAATAGGTGCACTAAAAGATCGAAATTTTGGTTTTACATTATCCTTGGAAAAATGAATTTTGACTTCAATTGGATAAATCGGTAAACTTATGAATCCGAATAAATTAAAAATGAAAAAAATTAAAGAACAAGAATCTGTATTTGATCTTATTAATGTATTTTTTACAATAAAAAGTATTTGCCGTATTTAATTGGTATTTAAAAAGATACATGAAATTTTATTTTTTTTGTAGCAATCAAAATTTTTAAATTTTTAGTGGTTGTTAAATATATTTTTTTTTAAATATCAATTAAATAAGGCAAATATTTTTAAATTTTAAAATGCTTTGCTAAGATCATTTTTTAAATACAATTCGAAATTTTATATTGAAGAAATACTGATCGCTAGAAGTGAGTATTTTTTTTAATTATTAAGACCCGAAAAGTCTAAGCTTATTGACATCAAATGAAAGAGGATTTTTTTTATTAATTTTAATTTTATTTAAGTAAAATTGGTTGTTATTTAATGAATTCAAATTGTTTAAAAATTGTTCATTTGTGGTTTTAATAATTTAAGTAATTATGAATTTTAGAACATATAAAAACATTATTTCTAATCAAAAAAAGTGAAAAATTGACTATTAAAAATTTTATAATTAATATATGCATTAAAACTCCAGTGTATAATTGCTACTTTAAAATACTCTTTTTATTCCTTAAATCTGAACTAATTCCAATTTATCTGTTTAAATTTTCTAGTATATTTTTATTATTTTCAAACTTTACTGTTTATTTAAATTTAATTATTTTTTAGTTTGATTTTTTTTCTAAATCTGAAGGAGCTTAAGCCTTTGTGTTTAGTGTCATATATTAGCTGATTCAATATACTAGCACCAATTTGGGAATTTTACCCAAAAATGAGATAAAGTATTCCGATTTTTTAGTGTTTTTTTGATCCAAAATTTAAAACAATTGATGTTACAATTCAATAATTAATAGTGTTCATCTAGTGAAATTTAATATTTAATAGTCAAAATTAATTTTAAAAACTTGTCGGGTCTGGTAGTGTTAAAATTTTTTTAATCAATCAATTGATTATCTGAACAAAAAGAAAAAAGCTAAATTTTTATATCTTTTTTCATCGATTCTTCTTAACATGTCAAAAAATTTCAACGTTCTATTGATAGAATTTTTTTCCCAAGAATAATTTTTTAATAAAAACAGTATTTTTATAAAAGAAATATATAAAAATAATTCATAAAAAATGAATCAAAAGAATTTTTTGTTCAGAATAACAGTCTTTTGTAAAAAATTTAGAAAATACTTAAATTTTCCTTGAGTCTACAAAACGAAAATTGTAATCGAAAAAAATTTATTTCATTACATCAAAATTTATTCTTTAAGTATTGCTTTACTTTGTTAATTTTCAATGAATCAATTTTTCCATGAATTGACGCATCACTGCAAAAAAAGTGTTCTCATAGTAAAAAAAATCTAATCTATTTTTCAAATTTTATCTCACAAGATTTAGCTAAGAATCTTGGCAAGAATCAAATTAAGAAAAAAGTTTGATGTCACACTCACGTTTTCCAATCTCCTAAAGCACTACAAAAAAAAAAGGCATGCAAAAAATTCTTACTCAATAGTCCCTGGAGTAGCTTCTTCTTCCTAAAAAAAAAAAAAAAAATTAAAAAATTAAATCATTTATTTTTTAAATAAAAAAAAAAATGCATACTTCTGTCATATGATCTTGATCGGCTCCTGCTTCGAGTCCTTGACCTTGACCTCGAGTCGGAGTACCGACTGCGCCTTTTGTACTCGTCATATTTGGGCGGCGCTCTCCTGCCCATGTAGACACCGGGCGTGGGATGATGCTCTCGGTTGGATATCGAGTACTCGACCCTGACCCTATTGCCGTCAATTTCCTGGCCATGCACTTTTTCCTTGGCCTCCTCGGCATCATCCACGCTATCAAAGTAGATAAAGGCAAAGCCCCTGGAGCGGCTAGTGCGCGGATCAGTGACCAGCTTAATTTTGTCCAAGCGTCCATACTTTTCGAACACTCTTCTGAGATCGCGGTCCTCTGTCTTAAAGTTGAGCCCGAACACTCCTAGTACACGACACGGACTCGGATTTTGTCTTCTGTAGTAGGGCGATCGTGAACGACTCCTGGAATAGGATCGTCGGTTGCCGCGGTGTCCTCTGCGGCTCCGACGACCGTTGGATCGCGATCGTCGGTACGACCTTGACCTTGACCGAGAATAGGATCTGGAACGGGAGGAGGACGAGTGTCGTCGCTTGCGGCTCTTTCGGCCAGATCGCCTCGATCTAGACCTTGACCGCGACCTGACGCTTCGGCTTCTGGAACGTGACTTGGAGCGAGGCGAGGCAGATCGAGACTTGGACTCCTTTTTTCCATTTTCTTTCACTTCTCCTTGTGAATGGTTGCCGTTTGGCACCGCTTTTGTCTCCACGCTTTCTTCCTTTTTGTGCTCGATTTGTGCCTCGTTTTCGTCCTTGACCTGCGGCTTTTGGGCATGCTCTGCGCGGTTGCCAGGCGACCGCGATCTGGAGCTCTGGCGTACTGACCTCGACCTCGACCTGCTCTGGCTTCTCGAGCGAGACCTCGACGAACGATCAGAGCTGGCGCTTCTGGAGCGAGATCGCGAAGTCTTTCTAATTGCCATTTTTGTCTTCTCTTTTCTTTTCTCTTGGCTTTTTGGAGCTTTTTTTATTTTTGCTTGTTTGACGAAATTATTTGCTTTATATTGGGATTTTAAAGCGCAAAATAGTTGTTACTAAAACTAAAATAAAATAAAATTACGAATAGAATATTGTAGAATTTCGAAACCATTTTGAATTTTGGATGCATATGTGCAGAAAATTTTTTGACGCACGCACCAAATTTGTCTTAAAACAATGAGAATTTTTCTTTGATTTTTTTATTTTGAGCAAATTTTTATTTGACACGAGGATTTGGAAAAATTTTGCATTGACAATTACAGTGATGTTCCGCTTGGTTTTTTGGTTCGAGGCTGAAAAACACTTAAATAAAGTGATAGAAACACAAATTATGTGACAGGCACGACTCTGTACTATTTATTATTTTTTTTATTCATTCTAAAAAATTTAAGGCCCCATGTGCAGAATAATAATTCTTTAAAATAGAAAGTAGAGAGTAAATTAAAATATAAAATTTAATTTTAAATGAAAGAAATACAATTATATAAAAATGTCGGCATTGTGAATTTTAGTACAAAAATCAAAAACAAAGTATTAAAAGTACCAAATCTTAAGTTCTGAAGGATCAAAATATGTTCTGTAAATTGTAGCAACTGATACATCCTTTGTAACACCAGTATACTGATTCTCCAAAATTCTGCAAAATTAAGAACATTGTGAATTTTAGCACAAAAAACAGAAACAAAATATAAAAAACGCCAGAACTTTAATCTTGACTGACAAAAACACGTTCTGTAAATTGTAACAACTGATACATCCTTTGTACCACCACTTTAAGTTTAATTGGATTTTTAATATAGTGTAATAACCCAAATTTAGCATTTTCTGAGTTTTGCAGAATCAGTATACAGTACTGATTTGTTCCTACCAAAATTTACGCGAATTTACCAAATTTTTAGTAAATTAACCGGAATTCCCGTAAATTTACCAGAATTTAACGGATTTTAGGTAAAATTTCGTAAAAACGAAAAGGGCAATTTTTTCACTTTTTTTAGTTTTTTTTCAAAATTAATAAAAAATTTTAGATAAAAAAAATTGTATTTTTTTACGCAAATTTTCGTAATAGTGAAAAATAGTAAAAAAAAGTGAAAAAAAGTTTTTTTAAGGGTGGTATTTAAACTATCACTATTTTTAATAGAAATTATCACTAAATTTAAACAATATTTATCACTAATTTTAATGTAAATCATCACTTTTTTTACTGAAAACATCACTAAAATTTATCACTATTTTTTATAAAAAAACCATCACTAATTTTGCTGTAAATCATCACTATTTATAATAAAAACCTAATCATTATTGATAAAAGTTAAACCTAAGTAAATAGCTTAAAGTACTTGGACAAGTGCATGTACTTCTAAGACATTCATCAGGATTTGAAACCAAATTGATTCCCCAAACTGAAGATTGCTCGGCTACTAAGTGGTCGAAGTCTGTCCAAAATAAGTCTTCCTGATTCTTACAGTAGTTGTTGACGTAATCTTTGTTGAATTTGAATTTCTTGTCGTCGAATTGTTCTGATTGAATATAGGTGATTTTCTGATTATCATTGTTTTTCAGTTGAACCCGATCGGATTTCAACCATTGATAAGCTTTGGTCCTCATGTATCATCATCGCTGTGGTACGTTGGAACACAAGAGTCAGAAATTGATGACATTTTTTGAAATATATTTATCAAAATCAATTGGGACTTTTATTTATATATAAGAGCACAAAGTTTGACCATGATAACACTAATTTAGGTAATTTAACTATAATTAATAGTGATATGTTCTATTTTTAGGTTAATATGTCAATAAACAGAATCGATATCCATATTCAAAGTTAGGTTTTAAAAAATTTGATTGATCAATAATTAATTTGGCTATGTTATCTTTTGTCTGATCGAGTATCATTATTTAAAGTATGCATTTTATTTTTTTTTTATACATGTTAATAAAAATAGTGACGGTTTGATATTGCCCCTTTTTTTAATATTGAAATTATTAGATACATATATTTTAGTGATTTGACCAGTCGCTATTTTCTCAATTACATTTCAATTACCTAATTTGAACCCTATTGAAATGCTGTGAAATGAAATAAAAGAATTTGCTAGAAAAAAAATTGTGTTTATCATAGCTGATGCAGCATTGGCTATAAGAGAATTTGAAAAATCACTAACAGTTGAAAAATGTAGTAAATATATAAATCATCTGAAAAAGGTTGAAATTTAAATTAAAGTTTTTGGCTTTTTAAAATGTTAACTTTGATAAATTAGGTAATTGAAATTTTAATTGAGAAAAATCGACTGGTCAAACCACTAAAATATATGTATATAAATTTTACGTAAAATCCGTTAAATTCTGGTAAATTTACGGGAATTCCGGTAAATTTACTGTTTTTCACTTTTGCGATTTTACGTAAAATTACCGGAATTCCCGTAAATTTACTAAAAATTTGGTAAATTCGCGTAAATTTTGGTAAAACCATAGGAACAAATCAGTACTGTATTGGTGGTACAAAGAATGTATCAGTTGCTACAATTTACAGAACATATTTTGGGCCTTCAGAACTTAAGCTTTGTCTTTGTTTTTTAAGACTCAAAATCTCAAAGATAAAACTTAAATATACTAAAAAAGTATATATATTCTGTAAGAGCATAAAATTCTCTACATGCTAATGTAATTTAGAAAAAAAAAAGAAAAAAGGGTGTGGCGGTTTTTGTTGGCTAAAAAAGGGAAAAAAATGTGTTTTTCTGGTTTAAATCGTATCTCATTTCAATTGGATCAATTATGACCCAATTTTTTTTTTAAACCTAGACAACATTTTGAACAAATCTATGGTTTTACTTTTTTATTTTATTAATTTATTTTCTTAAAAATCTCTTCAAATCATGTGATTTTTAACAAAATTGTATATTAATATTCTATTGATATTTTTTTTCTAAATTTTAGTAAAAACTTACCTAAGTATAAATATAATTTCGTGAAAAATGCCTAAAAAATCAAAATCTAATCAATTCCGTGTTAATCTAATGAATCGGAAAATGAAGACTTTTTCCCAGAAGAAGAGATGGTGACCTTAGATAAATGGCTGAAAACTCCTAAGTTACTAACATGATTATATTTTGAATTTTTAGGCATTTTTCACGAAATTCTATTTATAATGATAGTTTGATGGTATATTATTCTTATTTATAAAATTTCTAGAAAAGTTACATTACGAAAGCTGCATCTTTTTGAATCAGACGAACATCCCCAAGCAAAACTATCTTTTTATAAATTTCATGGGTTTTTTATTTCAAAATCAAAAAAATATGAACGTAAAACATAAATCCCAATTAGAGCAGGTGTTGGTTATTACTAAAACAGGGACATCAAGTTTTTAAATAGAACACGGACCCATACTTATCTCCCCTATTATTACTATGTTATTTATCCCCAACCATTTTTCTAGTTCTAAATTTAATTTATTATTCTTTTCTATAATTTTAAAAATAAAATAAGTAATTTATAATGCAAATAAAATAGAAAATCACTTTTATTAAATTTTGTCTCTTTTTTATATATATATATCATTCAAATCTAGAGTGTTTCACTAAATCAGAAGAGAAAAGTTTTATTTAATATCAACGAACCAAAAAAAATAATCTAAAAATCTCAACAAAAAAATAATTTTTTTACATTTCAAATTTTTAAATCAACAATAATTTAATAAAAATTATTAAATCATGCTAATGCAAAAGTGTTATTTTGACCAGCAAAAAGGGTTGGTTATTATGGACTGATATTTATTCCAATCAGATAATTTTCAAAAAACCACAATTCGGTGTCAATCGATTTTTTTATTTAACTCTTAAAAATACAATCAAAAATCAGGTTAAGTAAATTCAAAAATTCAAACTTAAATAATTAATTATTCGATTTAACCCATTTGACCGTAATGGACTATAAGTGACGCTATTTAAAAAAAAAAAAAATTTTCTCTTATCAAAAAAAAGTGTTTATTTCAAAAAATAAAAACCAAAATGAAAATTTTTAAAGTTAGCTAAAAATGTCAATAAAGAAGAAATTCAATTAAAAAAAAGCATATACTGATCAGAAGACGTAATCAATGATGTTAAAAACAATGAGTTCAATCGATTTCGAGCCGCAAAATTTTATAGCATTCCAAGACAAAATCGTGAAAATCATCTGATTGAACAACTGATATTTAACGTCCAGCAGCTTTCAAGAAGAGGAAGTTCTTTTGCATATGTTTCTTAAGCTGACTGGCGTTTTCCTCTTTTATTAAATATTCTTTTAATATCACTTCTTTTAATATCTTCTCGTTTTTTTCTGTTTTTGAACCTTTTACTATTATTTATAGAAGAAATCAAATCGTAAAGACTTAGTTTGTTTTGTACAAAATAAAAATTTACGAATCTTTTAAATTCTTAAACAATGCTAATATTTTCCTTAGAAATATTTTCTTAATATTTTCTTTGGAAATATTAAGAATATAATATTTTCTTTTTTAGGATGCTGTCTAAGTTTTGATATTAAAGATAAAAAAAATTAAATAACAAAAAAAGGTATTCCTAGATGACATCCCAAAGCTCGCCTATTTGCTTTCACGGTACGTCTTACAGGCTTTTCATAATAATTCAAAAAATCAATTATTTGATCGCCAGACAATCGCATAAAATCACCATAAGTCGGTGCATTATGTGGTAGTGGCTCATCATGTCTCTTTAAAAATTGCAAAATTAAAATTAATCAAAGTTTTTAAAAGAATGAAAGCTTACGACAATCCATTGAATGCAGAAGTTAGGTTTGATACAATTAGCGTTTACAGCTCTTGCTGAGACAACGCTTATTTGATCAAGTCTTGTGTTAAACTGATCAAGTCTTGTGTCAAACCGATCAAGTCTTGTGTCAAAACGTTGTTCTAATTCGTCAAAACGATCAAAAAATTCATTTAATCGTTCAAGAATTAGACGCTGCTGGTTCTGAAAATCAACTATATTACGATTCGCCTGAACAATTTGATTTATATTTGCCAAATCTTCTGCCGAATCTAATAAAACACGATTTGCTTCAATGCCTCGATTAGCGTAGTCCCTTATTGTTTGGGCATTCATCTAAAAATTTATAGTTCCTAGAAATTAATAGATCTAAGTTTTTACAATTGAAAGCATTGTAAAAATAATGGAAAAAAAATTAAAATTTGAAATATTTTAAGCTAAGAAAATAATGGTTTATCCATCAGCAAAATTGATGCGTTGTCACATCCACACACAACACAATTAACATCTTTTATATTTGAACAAGAAAATAATCAAGTTTTATATGCCTTGCATATTATTGTCTTAATAATTCTCCTTTTTCTTTTAGTGCTCCAAATATGAGCTGAATCATCACTAATTTACAACATTTTGAATTTTATATTATATTTTTTAATTAATTTTTACCTAATCTTCAGCTCTTTATCAACTATTTACTGATTTCGAATTTCCGAAACTGAAAACAAATGATGAAATTAAAAATGGCTGTTAGCTGATAATTGCTTAGCCTTACATCAAAGAGAATATTACACATTTGACTAGGGTTGGGAAAGAAAATAATGTTTTTTTTTTAATCACGTTCTCAAATGGTCATCCCTTTCTTTATTAATGGAAAATGGTTAAGCGCTAATCTGCTTTACTAGTATCTTTTTGAGCAAAGTTTCAGACCTGACAAAGAGTTTACTGCATCGAGTAAATCATCTAACGGGTGTCCAATAAAGCTTGTCCGAAATTTTAAATTAAAAAAAAAATATGAAAGGAATGTTTGTTTCAGATGAAATTTAACACAGATATAGAATGACTACTTATATATATAAAACATTTGAAATTTCGTTGATCTGACAACCAGGTCACAAGGAACCCTGGTGACTTTGAATACCAGTCAATCCTAAAAATGTCCCCGAGGTTTTCATTTTTTACCTATATATTTTTATATATCAGTGAATAGAGAATTTTATCAGCTCTCTAATGACACCAAGGTCAAATTTTTCCAATTCTCTGTTCAAAAGATATTATCAAAAACATCCAAAAATCGCTAAAAATATATATAATTCAAAAAAAGGGGTTTTTGTGAATAAAATGTAATATCTTTTGAATGGAATGATATTTTTTTACCAAATTTTGTATGATTATAGTAAATACTCAATTTTACACAAAAAACTATGAATAATATTCTTCATGAAAATTTAAGACACTCCATTACCATTATTTTACTAAAAGTGTCTGTCTTTACAAATAATAATCCTGTTTCAAAACTGCTTTGAGTAAGAACGTGATTATACACTTTAAAAATAGCAAAATGAATCAAGTTTAAGATTTAATGTTATATTAGTCACTGGTTAACTTAGTTTACTAAATTCTGCATTTGAAAGTTGTCTTTTTTAAGTCAATTCTAAAAAAAATTGAATTTGAATTCTAAAGCATTAAAACATCAATTAAAAGTAATAAAAAAATATTTTTAAACAAATTATTTTAAAACCAGTCTAAAAAATGGGTAAACCGAAACCAAATGCTTTGAGAGAGCTAGTTATTGAGCACTTTAAGATTGGAAAGTCTAATCAGGAAATCACTGAAATTCTGGCTTGTAAAGTGTCAGAAAGAACTGTTTCAAGGTGGACAAAGGAATTTAGAGACTTTGGTAAAATTCAACACAATGTATCGCCTGGACGTCCTATTACTGCTTCTAATCATATAAATAGAAACAGAGTTAAACGACTTGTAAAAACTTATTCCCAAAGATTAATTAGTCGCAAACTTTCGATCTCGCTAGGAACAGTCTCTGGGATTATAAAGCAGTTTAACTTAAAGGTGATTAACTGGAAATATTTTTAACTTAGTAAACTTATTATTTGAAAGGCATATAGAAAGCGAATTATACCTTTACTAACACAAAATCATGTTTCCAAACGTTTGCGATTAACCCAATTTTGGCGTAAAAATAAAAAAAAAGTATTCAGGAATCTTCCAGTTATGTTTTCTGATGAAAAGATTTTCACTATACATGGAGGTTTAAACAAACAAAATATTCGTACCTACGCAATATCTAGGGATGAAGCTGATCTAAATGGCGGTAATTGATTTACTTTATTGAGTATTTAGCTGTACGTTCAACTTGATATTTGTTTTTAGGAGTCTATGCTGTTTCTAAACATCCTTTATCTGTAATGGTTTGGATGGGTATGACCAAGTTTGGCTTAACTAAACCATATTTTATAAAAGATGGTAATAAATTTTTAATAAAATGTTCAATAATATTTTTAAAAATTTCATGATAAGGTGAAACAATAGATTCAAAATATTATAAATTCAAAATATTACCTTTTGCAAAACGCGAAGGGAATAGATTATGTGGTAACTTTAAATGGGTATTTCAACAAGATGGAGCGAAGCCCCACACAGCGAATATTTGCCAAAGATATTGTCAAAATAATTTACATTGCTTTATTGGAAAAGATAAATGGCCACCAAATTCTCCTGACTTAAATCCGTGTGATTTTTACTTATGGAACGCAATCGTAACTAGAATGGAGAAAAAATGTTATTCGACAAGGGAAAATTTCCAAGAAGAGATAAGAAAAGCAGCCGATAGAGTTCCCATAGATGAAATTAAAAAAGCAATAGAATCGTTCGATTCTAGACTTCGTAAAGTTGAAAATAGTAGGGGCTATTATTGTAACAAATAATTTTTCAATAACCTTAAAAAAATAAAAAGTTAAACTTGATTAAAAAATTCATTTTTCAAATTCAAAATTTTGGAAACACTAGTTACTAATAACACAAGGAATGAATCAGATCATTTTTTAGACTGGTTTTAAAATAATTTGTTTAAAAATATTTTTTTATTACTTTTAATTGATGTTTTAATGCTTTAGAATTCAAATTCAATTTTTTTTAGAATTGACTTAAAAAAGACAACTTTCAAATGCAGAATTTAGTAAACTAAGTTAACCAGTGACTAATATAACATTAAATCTTAAACTTGATTCATTTTGCTATTTTTAAAGTGTATAATCACGTTCTTACTCAAAGCAGTTTTGAAACAGGATTATTATTTGTAAAGACAGACACTTTTAGTAAAATAATGGTAATGGAGTGTCTTAAATTTTCATGAAGAATATTATTCATAGTTTTTTGTGTAAAATTGAGTATTTACTATAATCATACAAAATTTGGTAAAAAAATATCATTCCATTCAAAAGATATTACATTTTATTCACAAAAACCCCTTTTTTTGAATTATATATATTTTTAGCGATTTTTGGATGTTTTTGATAATATCTTTTGAACAGAGAATTGGAAAAATTTGACCTTGGTGTCATTAGAGAGCTGATAAAATTCTCTATTCACTGATATATAAAAATATATAGGTAAAAAATGAAAACCTCGGGGACATTTTTAGGATTGACTGGTATTCAAAGTCACCAGGGTTCCTTGTGACCTGGTTGTCAGATCAACGAAATTTCAAATGTTTTATATATATAAGTAGTCATTCTATATCTGTGTTAAATTTCATCTGAAACAAACATTCCTTTCATATTTTTTTTTTAATTTAAAATTTCGGACAAGCTTTATTGGACACCCGTTACACTATAGTTAAGAATAAACATTCAGTACCCAGTAGATCCGCTTCCTCTTTTTTAAGATGAAAGGGGTTTAAAGAATCGCCCAGTACCACGTCTGCTGATTGATATATTTATTCCTGAAGTAAAGATAAAATATGTTGAATTTGTTAAGCTGAAAAGTCATGGTTTATTCCTAATGGCCTTTTCTACCTAAATTTACGAAAATAACTGAGGCTACAACTAAATGTTTCCTTTATAACATCTTTTTTACCCGTGTAATTTTTGGTTCCTTTTCATTTCAAAGTCCAGGAAATTCAAAAATTTTGTACTATCAATGACACTCGAATTGAGTGCCATTGATAGTGATTGGTGTGTCGAGGTCGGTTTTTTTGCCCATTACTTTTGCTTTAGTCACATTTTCTTAGAGTCAGAGTGGCGTTTTTTAATAAGTCTTAAATTTGAGATGCATTTATATTTCTTTACTTTCTATTAAAACCAAATCGTCTGCCAAGTTTTGAGGCCTTGCTATTAGTATCAATGTTTTCCAGTCCGGCTGGCAGATTTTAACCTCTTGACATAAATTAGATTTAGGAATATTGTTTGAGATAAAATAAAACCTTTCCTCACTCCTGTGTACAACTCAAAGCTTTTAGATTGTCCCTTTTTTAAGAATGACACTAGTCTCCTCGTACAAGAGATTTATCATGTTCACAATGGTCTGTAAACTCTATAAAAGGCTTTCTCAAAGTAAATGAAATTAACGAATAATCGGCTTTTCTATTCCAGACTTGAAGTTTCTTAAAGCAAATAATCAATGCACCAACTTTCACTTCTAAATCCAATTCGTATTTTTCAAAATAAACCATCTAATGCTACTCTGATTTTACCCAGACTAATACAAAAGATGGTCAAGAATAAGTATAAATCAAAAATTATATTTGGAGCCGAGTACTGTAGCCGAGTACGATTAATGTTAAGTTGGTGATAGACCCTAAAACTGAATGCATTATTATTGAAGAAAAAAACAATCATATAAAATAAACAATAGATACTTACTAATTAATACAAATACTAGTATTGGTAAAGAGAAAACTGTCTTTCATAATGAGATTAGCAAACAAAAGATTTACAAAAACACTAGTGAACAATATCCTAAATGAAACAAGAGATAAAGAAAATAGAACTAGCAAAAAATCCGTGATAGATGAAATGAAAACCATCCTAGAAGAATAAGACAATTTAGGAAATATGGCAGCCAAAGCAAGTGAAAGATAAAGCTTGAAAACATGCTAAACAAAGAAGAAAGCAAAGATGAAACGACGGGGTCAATAAGGTACCTTTTTAGAAAATCGAGTGAGAAAAACAGAAAGATCATAGAACTACTCCTCAAATCATATTAAAATAGAAAGTATTTTATTTAAAAAAAAAAAAAAAGAGAAAAACTGCAAAAATTAACTTAATCTGGAAAAAAGAAATTTGGAGAAAAAAAAAAGAGAAAAAAAGAAAAAAATTATACCGAGAAAGCACGTCCATCGTTGAAGTGGTTCGGGTCGACTTTGGTTTGAATTGTTTGCCTATTGTTCTCCTAGTTCGATTTGATCGTGATTTGAGTCCTTGAGTGGTGTGGTCGAAAAAAAAAAGAAAATAGAAAAAAAAAGAAAACAGAAACTAGAAAATAGAAACTTTAAAAACTAAAAACTTGAATAATAATCTAGAAAATTAAAGAAAAAAAAATTTATGAACATTTAAAATTCGCTATGGAAAAGTACTCTTCATTTGTCTTACAATTTTTTTTTGTCCTAATTACTTTATTTTATTTTTTTTATTTTTTACATCATTATTACAACATTATCATTATTACAACAAAAAATTTCAGATTAAATTAAGGATTTAGACTGATACGTTTAAGAAAAGATCCTTAGCTAACAAACTTTCAAAAGCTTCGGCGTTTGAAATAGCGTTATCGTTATAAGGACCATGATTTCAAAGAATGCATTTTCGTTGATAAGACAACAGTTGTAGTTTATGATCAGCCATTTTATAACCTAAGATTACCAACTTCAAATTCCCCAGCAATTCCATCTAGCTCAAAACATGAGTGTAAAATTCATGTTTGGGATGGAATCTCTAATAAAGGCGCCACCAAATTTTCTGTTACATTTATTATGTGTAATACAATGGTTTTCTTTACAGCAAAATTTTTAGCTTTTTAGGATTTTTTAGATTCAGATTTAAATTGAGATATTTTAACTGAATATTTAATTGGTTTAATTTTTTGTGTTTGAATTACAAAATGTATCCAATGTTGAAATATCATTGAAAAAGTGCGATTTTCAAATATATTTTTCAGTTTTAAATAAAAAAATAATTTAAGTTAATATTGCATGCATATATTTGGAATTAAACTCTTTAGTGAAATAGAATGAGTTTAATATTTGGAAATTTGAAAAAAATATTGAATTAGGTGAAAGGCTGGTTAATTAATTAGGTGAAAAACTTTTAGACTTTGGGAAACAAAGATTCATTTATTTCGCAAATTTTACCTTATTAATTTTTTGTCTAATTATTTTTTTCCTATCTTATTTTTTAATTTTTATTTATCAATTGAATTATTATTTTATTAATATTAAATTCAATTAACTGACTATACCCGAAAAACATTGTTTTTTCTCTATAAATTTTGACTTTAGTGATAATTGACGTTTTTTGATGCATTTTAACAAAGACTCAATTTATTAAAAAAGGAAAACAGAGTTTAGATAGTTTTTTAAAATACAAATATTATCTTAAGGATCATCATATCACAAACCCAATGTCAAAATTTATTAAAAAATAACAAAATTTTCATGCTTGCAATATTAACTTTAAATTTATAAAATGTTACTATCTGTAACATCGCCATTTTTCAATGTTATTTCAATATTGGATAAATTTTGTTATTCAAAGACAAAAAATTAAACCAATTCTATTAATCTCTAAAAAAAATTCTAATATTTACACTAAGACAATGACCCAAAGCATTAATCTGTTCTTTGCTTTTTTAGAAAGATACAGAATAAATTGGGTTTGCACTTGAATATATTTAAAAATTATTTACAGTATTTAAAGAGATTAGGTATCCGCTAAACTCTCAAGATCTGAAGCCAATCGAAATGATTTGGTATAAGCTGAAGGATTCACTTAAAAAGAAGGGAATACAAAATGAACAAGAAGCAATTTTGGCCATAATTGATTTCCAAAAAGCTTGGGTCACGAAAAATACCAATCTTATATAGAACATTTAAAAAAGGTTTTATAAAATCTAATTCTTCATTAAAATTAAAATATTCAAAAAAGGTAATCAAATTAGTAATTGAAAAAAAAAATTGGTCTAATCACTAAAAAAATTTAACTAAACATAAATAAAATAAAATTCAAAAATTTACATGTTCTTAAGTTTTTTTACTTTTTATTTCTATATTTTACGAAAATTAACATTTTTGAATTTTACGTTTTACATAAATTTACGTAAAATTACGTTTTTTTTCCGTTAAAATAACTATAAATTTAAAAAGTCTAAATTTTAAAAAAATAAAAACATCAGCTTTTTGGTCTTATTTAGAATTTTTTATAAAATGGGTATATTTACTTAAAATTACCGTAATTATCGTAAAATTGCGTCAATAATCTTAAATTTCCAAAACCATCTTTACTTAAAGATACGTAAATTATCGTTAATTTACGAAAATTCAGGTAAAACCATCACGGCGTAGCTGTACTGTAACTATTTTATACATATTTTCATTTTATATTGCAACCAGTGACAATTTAAGTATAAAAACCATACTAAAATACTAAACTTAAGATTACTAAGGAAATCAAATCGAGTCCAAATTAAACATATATTTACGCGTTATCAGGGTTTACCCCCCTTTCTTTTAATTTTAATAAAATTATATTCGATTATCCTCATTTTAACAATCATAGTTTTCATCCCATTTATCTTACCTGTTTAATAAATGAAAAAAATTGGAAATAAAATTTTAGAAGCAGATTCAGAATTTTATTTTGAAATTATTTCAAAAAATTATGAACTAATAACTTTTTATTATTATTTCGTTTATTTATTATTTAGTTATTATTATTTAGTTTTTTGAGAATTTTGTTTTTAGATAAACTTAAGAGAAAAATTAGTTAAATAACATTTTTTAAAAGTAAAATTTAGTAAAAAATTTAAATTTTTTTTATTTCTTAATCTAAACACAAGCTAATTATGTAGCACAATTCTTTAAAAAAAAAATAAATAAATAAACTAATTGATCACAAAAAAAAATTACCTTTTATCTTGAAATTTTAATTTTTTTTTGCTTAAAATTAAAGCATCAATAAAAACATATTAGTCGTTTTCTCTAACAAAATACTAATTCTTGTGTCTTTAAGTAGCTTTTTTTATTTAAAAAATAATTTTAATGAATTCTCTCAATTTTAAGATTTAAATTCGGTTTAAAATTTACTAAAATCTTCCCAAGTTTATTGGAATTAAATCATTATTTGTGTCTTAGTTGAAATAATTCAAAAATAAATATATTCCTCACTACTTAAGATTTCATTAACCTATTAGATATTTATATTAGATTAAATATTCAGTTATTTCTAAAAAAGATATTAAATTACTGGAAATGTCAATTAAATAGATACTCTATCCCCTTTTTCGATATTGCAGCCGCATAAGCCGAAATAAATTTTTGGTGCATGCAACAAACACCATCTCGTTAGTTTTAAAACATTAATAACTTTCACTTCATTCTCTAAAGATGTGGAATAAACCATGAGTCCGCTTTAAAATCGATTTTTTTTAGGTTAATGCGACATTAAAGCTTGAGATTTTTGTGAAAAATAAAAATTATTTTTTTTAATTTTACATTTGGTTAGCACTTTAAATTAAATTCAAAGAGAAATTTGAAAAATTTTATTTTTATTTTAAATCTTTGGAAAAAAATCCCAAGCTTTACTGCCGCATTAAACTTAAATACTAAATTCTAATAGGGACCAAATTTTAATTTATTTTTTTAGTTTATTTCACCAAAAATAAATCTCAAAAATCTTAAATTTTATCAAAATTTTCATATAAAGCTAGTATTCGGTTTTTTTGGTCTTTTTCAGACAGTATAAATTTACTTAAAATTTCGACATTTAGCGGAAAATAACATAGCATTTTAAAAAAATTAAATATTACCTAAGTAAATTTTCAAAATAAAATTTCGATTAATTTCATTATTTTTTGTAAATTTTCGAAAAATAGAGATATGATGTCTCTAAGAAAATCAAAAATTTTATATTTTATATCAAAAATACTATTTTGTATGAAGATATCAGATCATATTATTAGTCTTTTTATTTAATATTTTTGCTCAATCATTTTTGAAGGCCAGATTTTCAATAGACAATACAATTGACCATTTTTATAATATTTTCCGATAATATTATTAAATCAATACTTTTTTTAGTATTTGTTATTTTTAAATTTATTGCCTGAAATTACATAAAAAAGGAACAACGAAAATGGGTTCTGAGACAGAGTTCCAATGACATTTGGTTCGAGTTTAGTCGAAATATTAAGTTGTTACTTCACTTAAACCGACATGCGCTTTTCACTGACGAATAAGAGAAAATACCTTTAAAAGTAGAAAAATGAATAAGGTCTAAAAAAAAGAGTACCAAAAAGTATAAAATTTTGAAAATTTATAATATTCTTTTTTTTTTATTTATTGAAATATATATTTTGGGTTAAACATTTTTATTACAATTTAAATATAAATTTTTTTGACTTTTTTCATCACAAAAAATGTGATTAAAAATTAATAATCATATAATGGAATGATACCTATGATCACATTTTTATGTTAAAAATTGATAACAAAGTCGATGTGACCGGATTTTCGACTGTAAAAATTTCATTCTTGATCCATCATTTTTATAGTCTTCATAATTTTTTAAATTAAAAATAGTTTTATGAATAAAATATTTAAAAAAAAAACCTAATTTTTAATTCCTCAAAATTAATTAATTAAAATCATTATTAAATAAAAATTCAATTTAAAGTTATTAATCTTTGCTCAACGCTAAAATTAAATTTTAGTAAAAAGAAAAAAGAGTCAAAGGTTAATTGCTCAGTAGATAATTGATGATTAAAAAATACTGAGAAAAATTTTCAAAAAATGTTTATTTATTTTCAAAAGAAAAATAAATTGTTTAGCCTCTAAGAATCAGATATGTTTACGCAACTATTCTCGAATATGAGATTAGAAACAAACACTAGGAAAATGAAGCTTGATCCCGAAAGACCGATAATTAAAAAAAGCGCTTTTTTACAAGCCAAAATAAACCTAGAGACATAGAGATCGATGCGAAAACGGAACATAACAACATGATAAACATGTTTCCAATTTTAATCAAAATATTTATTTTTTTTTGAACTAAATGCTTTTAATTTTTGAATTCGCTACAAATAAAACACATATGCAGAGAGACTTGCTGCTGAGTCTATCCATTGATTATTATTTAATAAAGCGAATTCCCATGGTGCTTTATGATTTTGCGCAAGTTCTCACTTACCAAATTCGATCCATCATTAATCTTGATTTTCATGAACCCACATTTTAAAGAAGGCACTTAAAAAAACATTCAATTTTATAAACTTTCTCAGCTCGTTTCAAACCAATTACTGGAACTTGCTGAACTATTTTTTAAAACGCTTTTTAATGAGTTAATTAATTAGCCTATTAAAAATCTCATATATATTTGCAATATTGATGAAATTAGCTTATTTTATTTATTTATTAATTTTGATTATCATTCAAACATATCTGTTTAAATTTGAAAAATTCAAAAACTTGAGCTACCAAAACACCTCAGCATTAATTATTGAAATATCAATAAGATACTCACATATGATATCAATTATACATTTTATTGAAGCGATTTGTTTGTGTTCTTGCTGCAATCGTGTTCCTTGCCTAAATATATATCTCACAAATTCCTTAAACTATATTTTCGCACGATCCATATCTATTGTTTATTCTGATGCCAAAATGTCATGTAAACTATTACTCTAACATTCTAGTTCTAAAATTGATCATATCTAAAAATAAATAAATAAAAATGGAAGTTGTTTGTGGATCTTTTTTTTTTTAATCAGGGCTAATTACAAATCTGAGACGAATTGAAGCAGATAAAAATTATTTTTTACAATTATAATAGCTATTTGAAGTTTACTATTTTGCTAGAATAATTTCATAAAAGAACAGTGTATTAAAATTTTTTGTAAATTTATTAATACTTTTTAATTCTGCACTTAAAATTTTTAATTTTTTGTAGAAAAAAAATTAGCTAAGAATTTTTTTAGACTTGGAAATTTTTTTTTGAAAAATCTTTATTTTTCTGAAAATTTTGTCAAAGTTGTAATTGTAAAATCTATAATTCAATTTAAAGGCTATTATACATTATTTATAATCTTTTTTTTAAATATAAATTATTTTAATCCTCAAGTACTTTTTAAAAAAATAAAATTAAACATTCATATTTATTATTTATTTTTTTTGAATAATAAATCGTGTTGACGTAGATTTTTGAAACTCAATTAGATTTAGGAAATCAGTTCAAATCGAATATCTTAATAATTTTTAAGCTTTAATCGACATATTGGATTCATTTTTATTAAAAAAATTATTTATATCAAATAAAACTAAGAATTTAACTAAAAGAGCAATAAATATAATTTTAATGAAACAAAGTTATATTCAACTTTATTTTTATAATTCTTATCTCCGTTTTAAATTCTATTTTTACACTGTGATTCTTTTTTATTTTACTTTTCATCGGCGTTTTTATTGAAATAAATAATTTAAATAATAATAAAAAATGGAATTCTTTTTTTTTTCAACTTTTATTTTTTGTAATTTGAAGTAAAGATATAATGTGTTCAAATGATAAATTCTGATATCACTGATATTTTTTTACTTCAATAAGCCAAAATCTTTTTCAAAAAAAATCAAGCGTATCGATAGAAAAGATAGTAAAGATTTCAAAAATGGTATTTAATATTTTATTTGAAGTAACTTGATGGTAAAGATTTGATTTTAAATAAAGAGTCAAATATTTAATAATATAATCTATTTTCAAAAAGGGCTAATTAAGTTAATATAAATTGCCTCAGCCATAAATGAATAAAAAGTGTTGTCTAAAAAAGGTCTTTAAAAAATTAAATGTCAACCAAAAAAAAAATGTATTCTTTATTTGTGTAAATTTGAAAAATTCACCACTTTAATTCGATGAGTGAAAAAATTGGAACAACACGTGAGCGAATTTAGTTGATTTGGTTTCTACTTTAAAAATTAAGTTTAAGGAAATATATAAAAATTGGTCACCCAATTAGACCATTTTAAAATTCATCAGAAAATTTTATTATAATTGAAATAAAATTTTTTAAACTCTCAAATTTTTAGTTGAATATTTTTCAGGATTTTTCCGAATTTTTTTTATAGAATTTTAATCCTATTTTAACTTTTGCATTTTTTAAAATAAATTTAATTTCAGAATTTAAATTTAAATTCAGAAAAAACAAATGAAAAGAGTTAATTAAACTCTAATTTTGTTGCGATTTTTCCAATTTTCAATTTTATCAATAAATAAATTTTTTTTTTATAATTTAAAAAAAAACTTCGAAATTTATCGGTAGATAAATTAAATTTTTTTTGAACTTATTTATCTTAAACTTGAGTTTATTTTTTAGAAACGCAAATTTCTAAAGCATTAGTTTTCAAATTTGATGATCTGTCTTTTTAAATTGTCTGTCTTAATTGAATTTTCTTCAACTAAAGAGAAAGATATATATTTTTAAAAAATTAGTATTTCAAATTTAAATTTTTGAAGTAAACGATTAATTTATTCTTTTCAGGCAGAGTTAAGATTTGATTGGCGTTTTTCTAAGATCACCCAAAATTTCAAAGTAAACAACTTTCTCTCATCTGAATTTCAATTTTTTAGATAAGATAACGAGCTTTACTTAGCTAAGCTTTCTGAGATGCACAACAATTTCAATGAAATTTAGTATTTTTTTTTCTTTTTTTAATTCAAAACACACTCAGAACCAAGTCTGCTAAAATATTATCTTATCTTTTTTTTTGACAATTTTTATGATATATCCAAGAATGAATATTCTCAGAAAAGTTGAAACAACAACCGAAAAACGTAAGACTTTTCTAAATAAGTTTTTTTTTTTTCTCATTTGCTCATTGCTCATCCAATAGATCGATTTTTGCACAATAGATAAAAATAGATAAAACTTAATTAACTATTTTCCATTGGTTTATTTTCTTGATTGGATAGAAAAAACAATAATTTATCTTTTTCTAGGAGGAAGTAAATATATAACTAAAATTAGTTTACAAATTTGTACAAAAAAATACGAAACAACTAATTAGATTTAAAGTCACACTTATCACACAATTTACATTTTGTAAAAATTTACCTAATTACTTATCTCAATAGCAAATAGGCTAACTCAATTTTGTATTCTTTTACTTCCGTTTAAATAACAATTTAAATAGCCAAGCTAAACTTAGTTAAAATTCATCAATTTCAGATTATTGAATAACTAAAGAAACAAATAGAAAAACAAAAAAATTATATAATCAGCTTGATATAATGGAATACGTCAACCATCACCACGATCTGTACTACAACCAATTTCAGTCCCAAGAGCCCTCTGGCCAAGCATTCAGCTTCAATTCACCATACTATGGTCAAAACTATTCAAACTTCTATGGACAGCAGCAGTTTTTCACTCAACCGATCGAGACCTATGGCAGCCAGGCGATGCCAGGCCAGTTCTATGACCAAGCGATGTGCCAAGCTTTGGTGAACAAAAAAAGAAAGAGTGAAAGTGAAACCAAAGTTCAAAGGACAAAATCGGTCAAGCGGGCCGGCAAATCTGCGGCAGAGGATGAGGACAGTCTGGACCAAAACTCGAGTAAACGATGCTGCTTTTCACCCAACTCGCAGACATCCAACTCATCCGGCTCTTCTAAATACGCCAGAAACTCCAAGTCTCCACTGAACAATGGCCTTTTTCCTGATGACGAAATGCACCAGCAAAGAGTGATGGCAAATGTTCGCGAGCGACAACGAACCCAATCTCTAAACGAAGCCTTTGCTTCGCTCAGACACATTATTCCAACTTTGCCCTCTGATAAATTGAGCAAGATTCAGACCCTGAAATTGGCCACCAGCTACATTGATTTTTTGTATCAATTGCTGAACGAAACAGGTGGCGAAAGTGGCAACACCAGTGGCAGTACGTCCGGAATAGAGAGTCAAAATAATAGTCAGAGCTGGCAATTTGACAAAAGTCCAAATGATTCGACTGGAAACTCGCCCAGCTCATCGTCCTCGCCCGAGTCCTCGACTTCGACCGGATCTGGCGCATTGGCAAAGAGAGGCCGCAATCTAAAACAAAAAACATTCGTCTACTAAATAAATCTTTTGTTTTTTTTTATTTAATTTTTTAAAGTTTATTCATATTAAATTTCAAAGAATTAGTTATGAAGAACAAATTCCGATTCCTAGTTGGTTTCGTGTTGACCATAGGAGTTTTGTTTTTCTAACTGTTTTCAACTCTTCTTTTTTTTTTGTTGTTTTTTTTTTTAAAGTCAGTATTTTTCTAATGTAAAAATTATTTTACTTTGTTCGATAAATTGTATTCTTAAAATTTAATTTTTGTTACAAAAAGTCCAATTCAAAAATAAAATTTAGAAAAAAAAATCTTTTTTTTTTCATGCCATTTCAAAGTCCTCGATTTTAATTAGTTTTCTTTTAAAAAAAAAAATAGTTCGTCGAATAAAGAGGTATGGACAATATTTTATTAAATACAATTATTCATCAATTCAAAAATTATTAATTTCAATTAATTTTTCAACTCTAGGATTATTCGATTATTCGATTATTCAACTCTAGGATTATTCGATTATTCGATTATTCGATTATTCAACTCAAGGACTATTCGATTATTCGATTATTCGAATATTCGAATATTCAGCTTTTCATGGAAATTACTCAGAATATATTTATTAAAATCTCTCTTTGCGTCTAATTAACCGGATTCCCTAAACCGGGGCTGCGCCCCAGACCCCATTCAATCTCCAGTTTGTTTAAACAAAATTAACCCTTAAATTAACCATAGTTTGACTAAGCGAAAGACGACGCTAGGCGTCTTGAGCTTAGTCAAAAAAGCAAAATATTAAATTTATAATATAATATTTTATATAATATAATTTTATAAAATATATGAATTTCATGTCCGATCACTTTTAATTTTTTTAAATTAAATTAAGACTATATTTTAAAATGGAGTAGTTTTAATTCGTTTCAGCATATAGAGTGGAACTTTTTTAAAATAGAACTAGTTTCTTAATTGAACAAATAAATTCATTAGATGCTGTTGTCGATTTATAAATAAATAAACTTGATTTTCAAAAATTTTTCTTTCAAAATTAAATTGGCATAGACTTTTAGCGAATAATTTTAGATTTTTTTTTCTCTATTTTTTAAAATTTTTGATTAAGACTATTGATACCAAAAAGCAAATTAAAAAATAAATAGTAAAAAAGTCAATCTTAGGAAAAACCCCTTAGTGTCTCTTAAGTTTTTTCAGCAAGTTTTTTTTTGAATCTTTACTAATAAAGAAAATACATAATAAAATTTGAAAGAAAATTTATTTAAATCCCTCAAGTTTCAAACCAAAGATTAAGAAATAAATTATTAGATAAGATTTTAGTGATTGATAAAAATCATTTGCATAAGTATTTTAGATTTTGGAGATTGAATTTTATTTGAGTTTTTTATTATCCGAGAGAATTGCTGGAAAATGATCCGGCTTATTCGGTTCAGATGTTTTTCAAAATTAAATTATTAATTGAGACATTTTTTTTTTCAAAAAAGATAAGTTTAAAGATAAGTCAAATAAATGAATTTTTAATCGAACATTATTCTAACTTAACGACAAAATTTGATAAGCTTTGAAATTTTTGTTTATAAAGTTATAAACAATTTCAACACTTTTTATTTGAAATATTCGGAACTTATGAATCAAGAAACGATAAAAACCGATGATTTATTGTATGTTTATAGATTTGATTATTAAGCGCTTTTTAAAAAATAAAACTTGGAATTAAAATACGAAAAATTATCTATTAACGGCTAGAAGATAAACATTTCCGAAAAAATGAATTGATAAAGATTTCACTAAGTTTTTGTACTTATCGTGTGCTTTTATTTATATTTAACTTCACTCATATTTCCTACCGTATTCCCTTGTTCGATATTGCGGCGTCATATACAGAAAAACAGCTTTGGTAGATGCAACCAACACCATCTCGCCCATGTTAAAATATTCCTAATTTATTTCAAGCCCTGAGTACGCATTAGAATTAAGTTTTTAAGTTTAATGCGGCATTAAAGCTTGAGATTTTTTTCCAAAAATTTTAAATAAAATTAATTTTTTCCAATTTCTTTTTGGATTTAATTTATAGTGCTGAACCAAATGTAAAATTAAAAAAATAATTTTTGTTTTTCACAAAAATCTCAAGCTTTAATGCCACAATAACCGAAAAAAAACTCGATTTTAAAAATACATTAAATAATCAATTTCTTAGGTAAATAACATAAATTAAAATTAAAGTGTAGTTGTATTTTACTTTTTCGAAAATTTCATTAATATTAGAATTATTCAAAGCAATCACTAAAGAACTATAAAAAATTTGAAGGTCAATAAATGTTCATAACATACATTAGGATCATAACACGCGATGAGAATTCAATTTTTATTTTAAATTTATGCTTTATTATCTAAAATATTTTACTTTCATTATTTATGTGTTTTAGACTTAATTTTTTCAAAAAATTTACTCAAATTTTCGTAAATACAATTAAACTAGTTATATCAAAAAATCTAAAGAAAATTAAAAAAAGTCGTATGAATTGAAAAAACTCATTTTTATTTTTATTCAAAATTTTTTCGTTAAAATTTAAGAAAATTCCCGTAAGAATATGTTGATCCTTTTTGAGGCTTAAAAGAAAAATTAGCAGAATTCCCGTATATTGTAGACCCTCGTGCCATAGTATAGAAATGCTATTGCGCAGATGATCTTTGTAACAAGAAATTAAAATTTTGTTTATTTTTAAAACTAAAATATTTTAAATCTTATATTTATCATATTAAAAAAATGAGTTTTAGTAATATATAAAACTTTAATTTTTTGTTAGGTTTCTTGAATCATAACAGCCAGTACCATAATGACGTCATCTTATAGATGATTAAATCCACGAAATAAATTTTTGATTTATTTTTAGGTATTTTGTCAATTCAAAAAAAATTTCTTTTCATACAATAACTAAAAGTATAACTACCCCGTGATTTTGTCCACCAACACTTAAATAGAGAATTTTTTAAGCTTTATATTTTTATGTAGTTAGATGAATTAATTTAACAATTTATGAGTAAAAAAATGATTATCTAGTTTAAAAATCACTTTGAATAATAAATTACTAAGAAATTTTCTAATTTACTGTAAATTGATCAAAAAATGAATTAAAAAAATGATGCTAAAATTAGTGCTTTAATAATTAAAAAACAGGAGCTAATATTGAGTTTTTAAGTGACTCAATACCAGAGTTGTTTAAAAGTCCCAAAAAAAAGTTTTTTTAGTTTCTTTTTTTTTTTTTTTCAAAGTTTAAGTCAGGACTTTAAAATTTTTTTTTGAAAAAAAAAAAAGTCCAATATCAGAATTTTTTTTTGAATTTTCTAGATCAGGCTTCATATCAAAAAATTTATATACTCTTGGGTTGTCTAATGCAATAGATTTGCCATAAATCAGAATTTCGTTACAATTTTAGCATAAATTTCATCTCAGTATTCAAAATTTTAAAGCCTGGACTTGGACTTTTTTTTTGAAAAAAAAAATTAAAGTCTTTGGTCGCACTTTTGAAAAAAAAAAAAAAAAAAGTCTGGACTTGGACTTGACTTGAGACTTGTGACTTTTAAACAACTCTGCTCAATACTTAACATCTGTTTATTAGTTAAAAGTTGATTTTTTCCTTTTTTGTTGCTAATAAAATTTTTATCTAAATTAGAAACCAAAAAATATATAAGTTTTTTTTTAAATGTGTATTCCTGAATATGTGACTATTCACATGTTATTTCATTAAATTTTTAATTAAGAATTGCTTAATTTATAACCAAATTTTCATATTTATATGTATGTGGTTGATAGTTAAACTTTAAAAATAGATCATGATTAAGAATTCAAAAAACAAAGATTGCATTTAATCAACACACATTCTCTGGTATTGTTGTTGAATGGAGTCTTATTTTGATGGTTTGAAATTAAAATTACAAATAATAAAATGAAAAAAATAAAATATCGCTAAAAATTTTATTTTTTTAAATAAAAACATTAAACAAATTGAATTTTTTTTTCAATTACCTTTTAATCTAAATTGAAACAATAAACCTCAAAAAACAATTCGTAAAATTTTACGATTGAAAACACAAGTCTCAATAATAACTGAATCTTCATTTTAGAAACCAAAGATTGCTCTCCATTAGAAAACAAACCATTAGAAATATGATAGTAATCAAATCAAACAATTTAATTTAATCAATTACTCAAATGAAATATTAATTGACTTTAAGCGAAAAATAAAATTTCAAGTGCCTATTTAATAAATTTGTCATTCGAAAATTACTCGACTAAACATTTAAAAAAATAATTTTTGAATTTTGAATTTTAACATCTTAGACCTTATTTGCTATTTAATTTCATTTATAGAATTTTTAGAATCTTTTTTCATTTCAAAGTTTTTACATATAAATGACAAAAATAAAATTTTAGAACAAACAAATATTTATTTTTTAGATTTCGAAATTGGATAATGTAGCTTCTTAAGGCTAAAATTTAACAAAATTATTTTATTTCTAAATATTTCTTTTAAGTATATAAAAATAATTAATAAACTTTTCAGATTTATTTTACAATACTAAGACAGTTTATTATCTACCTAAGAGACGTAAATTTTAAAAGTTAAATAGTAAAAATTACATTTACCTTTTACTATTTGAGCAAAATTAGGATTTTCGCTTCGAAAAAAGTCATTAATATTGCGATATATTTTTAAAATTAATATCCAAATGGACCAAAATAATTTTTAAAGGCTTTAAAAGCCGATTAAAAATTGAGATTATGCATAAGGTAAAACAATTTGTAAGCATGAAATCGTACAAAAATAATAAAACTAAATTAAAATGCAAATTTAGAAAATTTAAATGAGAATAAAATATTACTCAATTGTAACAGGTTATACGAGTTTATGTATGTTGTGATTTTTTTGAAGAAAATTTATTCTTTTTTTAAATGAAACCGTAAAAAACTTCCAAGTCCGAAGTTCTTACGTAATAAGCAGGAAATACTCCGAGCTAATTCTGAAATTTCTATTTCGAAAAAGCAGCACTTTTCTTGTTTTTAATTAATTTCTCATATAAAATTAATTTTATTGATTTTTAAATTTTTGGACACAAAACTAATTTTGGAAGAATTTTTGTATTTTTCCAATTCAAAAAAACTAATATATAAAAATTCAATCCAGGTTACTTTTCAAGTTATATAATTTTTTAGAAATACTCGTAACATAATTGAAACTAATTGTAACTAAACAAATAAATCAACAACACAATACAATTTAAATTTTAAAACTTTACTCGTAGCTGTTTTTCGCAATTCTATTTTTAATATCTTAAACCATTAGTCCGAGGAAAGATTTGTCTAAATGAGCGTCTGTATTTACTTTTGGTTCTATTTTAGAATTTTACAAGCTCACCTTTAAATTTATTTTTTAAAGCTTTTAAAAAACGATTTATTAAATTTGCTGATTATCTGGTTTTATTTTTGAAGAATTTAGCTCACAAAATATTTTTTCAATTAATTAGATTTTAATTTCGGTATTAAAAATAACAACATATATTAGATATTTTGAAGCATGAAAAAATATGGAATCAACTGCTAATTGTAGCCCATGTCTCGAGTCATACAGTTCAAGTCTAAAAAAATCGCTTAAATGCCAAGTGAGTTAATCAATTTATTAAAAAACTTTTTGTCAAATATTTAGTTGAAATTTTTATTTTATAATTAATCATTTCACGAATAACATTATTTGATTTATGTCCATTTTTTAAATAGCTAGACTAAAATAGCATTCAAAAAAATAAAAGTTTTAGTCGATATACTTAACCCAAGTAGATTTAGAAAATTACAATCTAACTAAATCTTTATAGTGATATGTCATAATTGCAAATATTGATCAGGAATTAGCTCAGTTCAAGCTAAAAAACTAGAGCAACAAAAACATAATGTTTTAACAATTAAATTTGTAATTAAATAAAGAAAATATTAAAATTTTAAAATAATTTAATAAAATTTAAATTTAGAAATATTGGGGCTTTTAATTCTAAAATTTATTTAGAGATTACAATTTGAATACTTGAATCGTCAACTGGAGGAAGATACTAAAGCAAACCATCACGAAATGGTAAAATAAATTCTTAAAGATAATTTTTTTTAATTTAATTTGAACAGCTTGGAATAAGCGATCTTCGCTACGTAAATTTTGAAGATGAACTAGAGAACTTGGAGAGTGTGCAAAAGTCATCGAGCAGAACCTTTGACTTAAAAGACGATTCCAATGAAGAGCTCAGTGATATAATTTCGTTGCAGTCAATAACTTTGACTAATGAAAGCACAAAAATGAACAAAAGTGAGCCATTTTCAAGCATGATCGAAGAATCAAGGATTCTGTCAAGTTCTTCATCAAAATCGACCAAAAGCCAAGAGTCTGATAATTTCAGCGAGCCGAAATCATCGGAACAAAATTGTCAAGAGACAATTGAAGTAAATAAAAATTACACAAACGAAAAAATTAATCTTCTAAAAGTGACAGTCGAAAATGTTACCGAATCATCCGAGGACGAATTCGAAAAATTCAAGAGACCACCAAATAAAAAAGAATCTATACCAATGTAAGTTTTGGTTGAAATTTTAATTTTTTTTTTCTCTGTTTTTTTTTTATTATCTTAAAAAATTTAAATCTTATTAGGATTGATAAACTTTTGAAGCATTTCTTTGTAGTTATGTTATCAAGAAGCGATAATATTTTCAGATAAGATTAAGAGTCAACCCTAATCGTTGACGGTAAAGAAAAATTATTTGTTGACCTAAGAAATCAATTAAAATTTATTTTATTTGCGTTAATCGCAAAATTAAAAAAAAATTTAATTACAAAATTCTACAGATTGTATTTAACTTTTTTTTGATATTGGTTTTAATTTCCTTTCTCAAATTTGAATTGTCTCGACTTAGCGAAAACAAAATCATCCAAAAAATTGTTTCTATGCTTGTAACTAACTGGTGTTTGGCATTTTCGAATATTTATTTTAAAAAATAGCTCTCAGTCTTAATTTATAATCAATATGAGAAAGCCAATAGTTAATAGAAAAATCAATCAAATTTGTAAAACAAATTTCTTAGGTCCAATATTGTTTTGTACAAAAACAGCCAGATGATATTTAAGCAAAATAAACAAAATATTTATTAGTTTTACTTTAAATAACTTGAAGCTATGCTGATTTTTACAGAAACTGGCACGAAATTGTCTGTTTATGGTCAAGTCGGTCAGCTAGAAAAGATGTGAATGTTAGCATTAGTTGAAAATATTTTCAAATAAAACAAAGGTTAGACTTGGAAAGGCCTTTAAGTAAACTTGATTTAGAGCCAATGTAGCTTTATGAGAGTATGTAAAAAATAGAATTAAATTTTAAAATCGCTTTATTTTATTAAGCTTTATTTTGGAATAAGAAAGCTTAGCATTTAAATTGTAAGGTACATGAATTTCGGATTTTGTTCTACACTCATTTTTATTTTTCATATAAATTGATTTTTGTTGTTTTACCTTTTGTTATTTAAAAAAATAATTGATCGAAATTCGAGCAATTTTTCTTAATTTGCTAGAATTATAAATTTTTTCTTTTTTTTTTATATTTTAATTGACTTGAAAGCATTTACTTTTGATCTTCTAAGATTAAATCAATTTAAACTAGATCTGCTAGATTCCAAGATCAAGCTCGTTTTCAATCTAATAAATATATTTATTTAAGACCGCTAATGATCAAAAAATCTAATCTTCAAGTTTATAGCAAAATTTTTGGCCATTCTTTATCAAATTAATTTTAGACACTTTGATTATTTATTTTTTAGACTGATTTAAATCAACTTGGCTAGTAAAATAGTGTTAAATAAATATTTTCCATATCATTTTTTAATTACAGAAGTTAATTTGATTTTGTCAAATTTTCAAGTCTCAGTAATTTAACTTACAATTTATTTATTTATTTATAGATGCAAAAAATTTGGCAAAAAATCACGATTCAAATGCTGAGGGTAAATTGGACACTAGAGGGCTTTTGAAAAATTTCAGCATGAATACTCTGTATAATTATTTAAGCACGTATTTATCAAAGAAAATAAAAATTTATTACTTCGAATAGTTAATGAATTAATTTTCGGTGTATTTAAAATACTTTTAAGGTACTCAGGCTAAAATATGCTAAGTAGCAGTCGATTTCTTAATTTCAAAATTAGTTTTTTATGAAGCAAAATCAATAAGAGAAATTGTGTTTCTGTAGCAAGCTACTTGTATTCTCTCACATGAGGAATTGGGTAAAAAAATAACATTAAATGAATTATGATAAAATTTATTAAATAAATTGATTTAGACAGAAATTATATCATTTACTACTTGATATCTTAAGTAACTGCGGAAATTTTTGTTAGCTAAGTAGTAAAGCTAAAAGCTTAATTGCTAAGAAGGATCTCGACGCTAACTTGAGAGCTTTAAAAATTAATTTAAATTCAAAAATTGGTCAACTTTAATTTCATAAAAAAAGATCATTCAAATAACTGAAATATGAGCAAGAACAAATAGAGGCACGATTTAAGTGATTTTGATCCAAAGAAACTTTTTAGGCATAAAATTCTTTAATATGCATTAAATTTTTCAGATATTATATGTCTTGAGGGCATTTGAAATTTTATTTACTATACTTTCATGAACCAGGCCCGAGAGTAGCATTGTTCAATCGACAGGTTGATAATTTTTTTTATTATTTTTTGCTTTGGAAAGCTTAGCAATCGTTAAGCAAAAAGAAAAAAGTGGTTTAAATTTTTTATTACTAGAATAAAATATGAATATTTTTAAATTTTCATTTTTAAAGTAAGCAGATTAATATAAAAATTTATTTGCTTTTCTCCAAAATTTTATTATTTTAATTAAATTTTTAGACAATTTTTCTACTAAAATAAAATTTTTTTCGACTATCTTTAGAATCGAAAACAAGCCATTTAGTATTTAATTTGTATCCTTGAATTGAACTCAAAATTACTTAAAGGCTCAATTATCGTTTAACTAGAATCTTTTATATTTGTTATCATTTTTTTTAAATGATTAAATTGCCATTTTTTTTAATTATACAATTGAATTGCAAAATTTCATTTTTTTTCTAAGTATAGGAAATTATAAATTAATGAAAATTGTGAGCTAGCATTAAAAACTTGCTTAATTTTACATTGCTCAGGGATAGCAATAATTTATTTGTGAACAAATAAATTTCAAGTAAATAACTAAATTTAAAGAATACATACAACATGTTTTTTAGCTGAGTTTGAGTTGTAGACATGAAAATGAAGTCTCAAAAATTGATGTTTTGTTTTTTTTTTAATTAATTTATTATTTTAATAAAGGTATGCATATTACGCAATGCTGTTAAAATTATTTGCTTAAAGTATCCCGAAAAGACAAGTGAATGCCAATTTAGTTTACTTCGAAGAAAACTGCTTGAGATTATACTGCTGATTTGGTTTAAATTAATTCTTGTCATTTGCCTTAGAAGCAATTACTAATTCTCTCAAGTTCACTCACTCTTTTTCTCCTCTCTTTTCTCTTGTTTCTTAGATTCAATTCTGTTTTTATTAATTTCAACAACTGAATTTCAAATAAATAAAATTAGCATTTATTATTTTCTTTTTTTTTTATTTCGAAATATTTGAAATATTTAATATGATACCCAAGGCTCGATTAGTATTTGACATAAATACATGCTATGAATTGACAAAAATTATTCACATATCTTTATTTTATTACTTTTTTTTTTGTTTTAATCTCCTTGAGGCGTTTGGCCAAATAGCACAAATAAATATCATGTGCATTATTTATCTATCTTATTCACCGAGCATGTTTGATCAAATAAAGTTATTTATCTATCCAACTAAGAGAAAAAATTAAAAAAACATAATTTAATTTTTTTAAAAGGAAACAAACTCGGTTCAATACATTATTACAATAAATAGGTTTTTAGTCGGAGAAGAAAAAATGGTCTAAAATTTATTTCTATATAATAAAGTATGTTTTTCTAATTTAATCTTCATTTTTCATTTGTGTGCTAAAGTTAATCATGTTTAAGAATGATACTAATTTAATGAATTGTTTGATTGATAAATATAAAAATAATAATTTATCGTTTAAACTGACATGGAGGGAAAATATACTTCAAACTTATTTGGAATAAAAATATTCTGTTTTGAACGAACTTAATTAAGGGATGCGAAAATTAAGAAAAAATTAAAGTTGTAAATCAATCATCCATTTATTTTTATTAAATTAATTTTTTGATAATTTTCAATTTTAGTGAATAAAAGAGGAAATTTTTTTTTTCTTATTTTTTACATTTGATCCTTCATTAAATGATTCTAATGAAGCAAGTTTCGTAGAGGTGTTTTTTAAATCTCATTTTTCAAACAAGACTGATATGATAGCTTTCAAAATTATATAGTTCTAAATTATTCGAAATTAAAATCAAATCAAAAGTCAAAGATTATCTTTTAAAACAAAAGAAAGAGCTTAAGAAAAAAAAATTTTTTTTTGATTTTTTATAATCGCTTGCCTTTGGAATATTTGAAGTAAGCTTTTAATGAGTTATTGGTACTTTTTTAGACAATTATTTTCGGCAATTTGTTAAAATATTTCTGTTCAAATTTTATCCTCTTTTTATTTTGTAAAGATAATCGTTTAATCTTTTGAACAAAAATAATCCTGTCTATAAATTTTAGAACATTTATTTTGAATTTATTTTTTTTAAATGAAACTTTAATTTAATTTGATCCAAAAGCCTAATTGCACGCTATTCACTGCAAGAGGTTTACTCTACTTAACTAGATTAATTTTTTTTCTTTATTCGTAATCAGGATCATTGTTTTGTTTGAATTAAAAAAATTTACTAAACAAATTTTTTTATTTCAAGTAAAAGATAAAAAAATACATTTTATTTAAAAAAAAATAAATATTCCAGCATTCTGTCAAACATTAGTGTGTGTTTTTTAGAATTTTTTTGCTAATTTTTTATCATAATTTTAAATACTTTGTCCTTAAAAAAAAATTACTCTACACTTTTTTTATTTTTTTTTCAAAAAATATTTGTTATCTTTGGTTTTTTCTATTATAATAAAAAAAAATTAAAAAAAAAAGTTTGACAGAATCACATGACATGATGCTATTTAGGCTGGAATTTAAATTATGTGATTAATTAATTGGAAACGATTTAAAGAAGACAAAGATTAGCGCTTTCCCCTCCAATTCAATTTGTACAGCTAGGATTTATTCATAAATAAAAAAAAATTTCTTTTCGATTGTTCATTTTATTTACTCAAAACTCGGTCATTTTGTTTTCTCAAACACATATTTCTAATATTTTTCTCTTCGATTGAATCTAAAGAGTACATTTTTTCTTAAGACAAATCGAACTAGTTAATACAAAGCTGAACGAGCCGAGCCACGCACATTCAACACAACAAGGCGGCACAATGGCTGAACTAAACCGACCCAGCTCTCAGACAGATCTTGGCAACCCGCGCAAAGACCACTATTCCTATTCGTACTCGTACAAAACGGGAGGCGACACCGACAACAGCCAGCCCAACATGAACACAGTCGAAGTGAACGAAAGCGTCACTGAGGAAATCGGACCGGACGGATCCAAAATCATTCGCCGACACCAACAAGAGAAACAAATAAACAAAATAACCCAAGTGGTCACCCAGCGGGTAATCAAACGCCAGTACATAGACCCAAGCACCGGCCAGATAATTGAGTATGATCCCAACAATGAACTTTTTGCCAACCTGCCTCCCGAGACAGTTTTCGAGGAGCAGACAATTATTTCAGACGATAATCTGCCCATAATCAGCACCACCACACTTTCAAAAACTAACACTAATTCGGCAAAGAATTTAACCAACCAACTGGCTTCGGTGAACCTAAACGATTGTGTTGATAATGTAGAGAGAAAAAATGAATTGCCTAATATTGAGAATACAATGGCTGCTGCTGTCAATTTAAAAATAAAGTCACATCCAGAAGACAATCAAGGTATTTTTCTTTTTTGCTTTTTTTTCCAAAATATTTAATAAAATTGTTTGTAAAAAATGTTATATGAAATTACCCCCAATTATGAAGATTATGCTTTAAAAAAATCATTAAATTTTTTATTTTTAATTTACTCAGATTTATACTTTAAAAATGAAAATAAATTCAATTTTTTTTGAGAATCGAAAAAAAAAATTTTTTTAAAATTTTTATTTAGCTTAGTTTATTGAATAAATATAAATGGCACAGCAAGTGACATACACCATTTATTACAGTGCTATGTCTGTGAATTACTTTATATATATAAATTTTTTTTAAGAAAAATAAATAAAAATAAGCTTTTAAGTCGAGTTTATTTTGATTTTATTTAGTGTTGTTTTACATCTTATAAATTATAAAAAAAAAATATTATTTACATTGACCCGAATCTGTTATACAAAAATTTTTTTTACATTTTCAAACAATAAAGAATTATTATTATTATTATTACTATTATTATTTTACATCTTCTCATCATGTGTGTTTTGATTCTTTTTGCCTCGAACATCTTGCTGAAAATTGGGCATTTTGTTTTGTTTTCGGTTCTTCTATTCGTTTATGAATTTTATCTTGTGTAGATAGCCTATATAATCTGTAGAGATCTTGTTTGTCAAAGTCATCTCTTAGAATTCGTATACATTTTTGTATTATGCTGTCGTTGTAGATCTTTGTTCTTGCTTTTTTTGTTATTTTTAATTTATTTTTAATTTGAATAAGTTTTTGCTGGGACTAGACAACTAATAAAAACAGATAAGATTTGATTTTTTAGTTTTGTTATACTTCAATGACAGATTGAATCAAGGAACGTTGTAATTCAAGGCAAAATTTAAATTAAGATTTTGTTAATCAAAAAATGGAGTCTAAATTTTAAAATTTTTAGGTAAATCTTTAGTTGAATCCTAATCTTTATTGGATTCATTTTTTCCTTTGTATCAAGGTCTGCTATTAAAAAAATAAAAGTAATTTAAATTTTTATTCATTAGTTATTTACGATGAACATTAGCTTTTTCAAATTAATTATTAAAATAATTTTTTAATATTTACGATAAAAAATTAAAATTTTGGATTTTATTTTTAATTTTGTGGTACCGATTTTAATGAACCGATATTAAATGAGAAAATTTGAATGATGACACTTAGTTTTTTAAAAACAACAAATATTAACTTTTTTTAAAAATTCCTCTTATATCTGCTTTTTTTTAACTCCTCTAATATTTTTTTCATTTTAAAATATTTGAGTTAATGACCTGAATAAAAGCTAACAATAAATTTTTAAACTTTTGATCCACCATTGGAGAATTTAAAATCAAATTGAAGTGTTATTTTTTTTAATATAAAAACTGTAATATTTAATAAAAACAAAAAAATTTGTTTTTTAAATTAAATAAAATTTATATCAGTTTATTTATGCCAACAATGAACGTATAATCATAGAAAAAATTATTTAAACGTTTAAATTTAAATCTAGAAAAATAAAAATTGAATCCTTGTTAAAAATTTATCAGTTTTACATTTTAATTAGAAAATTACCTTTTTGTTAAACTTTTTTTTTTAGAATCTCAAAATTAAACACCATATTTAGCAATGTTAAAAAAGTTAAAAAAGAGGGGAAGATGACCCGAGGCTTTTGGGTTCTTAGTTTTCAATTTTAATTTTAAGTAATGTAAGTTAATTTAGAAGCTCTTTTTAAAAAATAATCAGTTTTTAATTAAAATAACTGAAAGAGCCAATTGTTAAAAATTTTTTATTCTCACGATCAGTCAAGCTCATGTAAGCAGATAAATCTAAATAATTATTAGTTTCTTGTTTCCTAGATCACAATTTTGGCATACTCTTAAAGTTATATCTTATTTTTTTGTTTATTTTTATTGCAATTTAAAAGCATGATCATGAAACCAAAAAATACTAATTTTGTTTTGCATGTGGAGGTCATTCATTAAAATTAAATAAATAGATTTAAATAAAAAAATTAACAAACCAAATAAGATTTTATAATACCACTATTTAAGAAGCGAATATTTTTTCTTTCATTTTTTATGTTATAAATTTATTTTAGTCATTTATTGCTATTATTAAAGTGAATAAAATCAAAAATAGATTTACTAAACGAATTCAAATTTGCATAAATTCTAGCTTAAAGAATATTTAAATTAAAAGTTTAATTGTGTTGTCAATTTAGACAATAGACTCAATTTAATTTGAACTTCAAAACATATTTTATATTAATTAAAATTTTTTATTTAAATACCAAACGAATTAAAAAAATGATATTAAAATTAAAAAAAAATTAAATAATTGAATTAATCCTAAGTTGAATTTCGATAGAAGTCAATTTTATGCTTGATTGAATTTTGTTAAAAGAATTCATGTTCTTAGTTAATCATTTTTTTAGAACTTTTAAATTTTTACCTAATGAAAAGCCTTTTTGTGTGATTGCGAATTTAAATAAAAATTTTTAGAGTCGAGAATTTTAAAAATATTTTATAAAAAATTCATCAAAATCTTAAATTTTGGTTAAAGTCAAAAAGTTATAAAATCAAAACAAATAATTTTTACTTTTTTTTTTAAGTTGAAAAAAATCTTAAATATTAATTTCGATAAATCTTCTCTGCTATAGCTCCTTACTTAATCACGTTTACAAGTTCAAAATTAAATTACTATTCTTGTTTATTAAAAAGGTTAAATAATGTTTTATTTTTTAAAAAGAAAATTGTTTACAACCTATTTTAAGGTAGAGTTTAAAATTAAGAGTAGTTCCAAATTTATAATTTATTCTTGTATTTAAACTTGTTTTTTTATTTTAAGATTAATTTTTTGTTTATTTTTGAAAAAAAAAATAAGATAACACAAATAACAAACAATATATTTTTCATTAGTTTATTATTGATTCTTATTTAATTAGACCTCGATTCAGCTTAAATTGATATCAAGATTTCTGAAGAGCCAATCAAAGTCAATCAAATTTTTTATATTACAGCTCATTTGCTTATTTTTTAGACTTACTAAATAAAATTTTAGACTTACTAAACATTATTTTTAATTTTAAATAGTGTTTTTTTGAAAAAAAAATGAATGAAATTTAATAAAACCTTTTTAATTATTTTTAAATATGCAATTGATTCGCTTCATAAAAATAAAAAGTAAAAAATTAAAATCTTGAAAATTTTAGTTAAACTAAAAAGTTATTAATCATACATAGGATATCTTAAATTCTTTTGGTGTCATATGTTGGTTAGATTCATATAAATAATTTTCTATTTAAGAATAAAATATGTGAAGTAACAAACTCTGTTCAGTTTTTATTTGAGCTAGTCTTTTTATTTAAACCTTTAATTTTATATTAAGCTGTTAATTTAGCATATTGAAATTTTGTAATTTTTGTTAAAAAAATGATTTTACTGACTAAAAAAATTATTCTGAAAAATTTTCATTTTTAAAATCTAAGTTGTCCAAAAAGATCAAATTTATTTTAAAAGTTTAAGCTGAAAAATCAAGTCACTATATAATTTAAGTTTGTGAATAAATTCAATAACTTTAGCTAAAATATTAAGATGATCTAAAATTTAGTTCTAAATAAAATAAATTTAAATATTCGCTCAAACATTTCCATTCTCAAACTAAAATTTTTACTTATAAAATTAACGATAAATTTAAGACCATATTCTAGGTAAAAATATGAATAAAATAATTTTTCTTAAACACTTGCTTTTATAAATTTTTTTAACCTCGCCCATACAAAATTTTTTATTTGTTAATAATTAGCTTATTTCAAATTTGTATAGACTTTAATTAAGAATATTTTTTCAAAGATTCGTCATTAGAAATCATCAACTCCCTTTTAAAAACATAGTTATTGTAAAAAAAAAAAATTTAATAAGCTCATCACAATCAAACTTATTTTTTGATATCTCATCAATTTTTTTTCTAAAAAAAAAATCATTTCCGCTAATTAAGTTGCATAATTTTTTTTTAATCTAGACCACATTGTTAGCACCAAATCTGCAACCAAATCGAACCAAATGCTTATTTTTTTTTCTTATTAACTCTCGACTAGAAAAACACTGTTCAATAATTATCTAAAAATAAATAAAATTAAATAAACGCAAGAATAATTTAATGGGAACTTTAATTAGTTTTTATTCACGTGAGATTCACGATTGATAAAGATAATCAAAGTATCTGCTAAAAACGCAGTGAAACGTGCAAAATACAAACTAAATCTATCAGAGCACTTTTTTTTTATAAAATCAGGCCTAAAAATCGAAGAGACAAAAATGAGTTTTTATTGTAAAATTTCTTTTTTAAAAGGCTATCCAGAAGAAAAAAACATGGACTATGACCCGGATGATTCGTACCAGGACGACGACTCGCCCTACGAGGGCCTCATTCAGAGTCCCAATCAGTACGAAGACGAACTCAATCACAAAAAACGAAAGTCCAAAAAAAAAGGTGTCCTAAATGAATTGATAGACACGGAAGTGGTCAATAGCGGCCTGTCCTCAAGCGGATCATCCTCATCACCACTGCTATTCGAAAATAACATGGACCTTCCCTACGTGTCCAATCACCAACAGTATTCCAAGAGCGTTTATGCTCACACCACCAAATACTCAAGACAGCTCGATCCAAATGGACAGCAGACTTACTCAGTTTTGCCAAGCTCGAACATCAACGCCAATCGGTCTAATCACGCCTCTAATTACTATCAATCAATTGGCAAGGTCAACAGCCAGCAGCTCACCATAGATCCCTATGCAATCAACCAGTCTCATTTGCCAGCGCCTCTTTCCCATCGGTCACAGCATTCGATCAACCAAAAGTACCAGCAATCGTCTCCAAATTTAAACAATCAGGACTACGGTATGTATTGTGTTTTATTTTTTTTTACTATTTTTTTTATTTCCCGAGCTTAAGACCCTGGTTGCCATGGCAACGGAAAATTGAAAAAATTTTTGATAAAAAATAAACTTGATTAGATTATCCCTATTCAGTGCTCAGAACCGAGCCGATTGCGCAACAATTTTTAAGTAGAGTTGAGCCAGAACCGAATAAAAGTGAGAATAGCTGTAGTTCATCGAACACGTCAATAGTGACATCTAACTCGAACCCGATTGCACTGCCGATACACGCCACTGGACAAAGTTTGTCCAGTGTGTCGGCCAATAGGAACAGCATTTACTTGATGGACAATAAGTCGTCCATAATAATTCACCATCACCACTTTGACTCGGCGGCCATGAGAACTCAATTTGAAATGAGAAAAAGAGAATCGCTGGGCAGTGTTTGCTCGCGCCAAAAGTCCATGTCCCCGCTGCCCCGCAAAGGTGTCCACTTTGACCAGAACACGTACGAGTACTCGATATCCGAGCAAGAAAATTTGCACAGGCCGCACCATTTGGACTCGGACCATTTGTCACGGCCAATCTATCGATCGGCACACAATTTGAATGCTCACCAACGAACGACATCTAACTTGAACAATTATGACTTTAAAAACTTAAATTATTATCACAGGTCCCTATCATCCATTGACAGTGGCATTAATGTATACAACCCTTACTCTTATTTAGGTATTGTTAAGCTTGCCAAAAATCAACCCAATAAAAAAATAAATCAAAATTGCATGATTAATTATTTATTTTTTGCTATAAATTAAAAAAACATACTTTTGAGCTTAAAAAAAATTATTATTTTTTTCCTGGATCTTGTCCTATCACTATATGCAGCGCCTCCTCATTGACATCAACTCCAAGTTTCTGGTAATCACTAGGTGTAACTAGAAAAGAATCATTTGTAAAAAATTTTGTACTTTGTTTTTTTTTTGTTTTAGAACAATTTGACTTTAAAAACTTAAAATATTATCATGATCCCTATGAGAAGTATTTCTTTTCATCAGCTAAACATTTTTTTGCAGCTTTTTTATTTAAAAAAAAATTATTCAATGTCACCAGAAAACAAAAAAAAGCAACAATGTGAATTAAAAATTTTTTTGCAGGTTGACAAATTTCATTTTTATTAACCTTTACTGGAATTGTTTGGTATTGTGAAATTCAAATACAAATTGAACAAAAATTCTTCCTTTTTTGATGAATTAAAATTAAAGTTAATAAAACATTCTTAAAAATGACTGCAACAAAGTGCAACATACTTTGTTGGACCAGTCTTTTTTACTAAAAATAATTTTTCTCATGTTTTAATAATATTTAAATTGATTATTGGTTTAATTTACTAAAAAAAAGGGTGATTTTATTTTAGGTTAAAAAGGTACAACAAAGTATGTTGCATTTTGTAGCATTATTTTTTAAAATATATTTTATTTACTTTAATTTTAATTCATCAGAAAAGGAAGAATTTTTATTAAATTTGTATTTGAATTTCACAATACAAATTGTTTGAGAAGCTTGGTTCGGTTGAGTTGTGTGCATTGCATTTTCATTCCCAGAAATAGATTCAAGAGTTGCTGGTTTTGGATTTGTAGTGTTTATCGATTTCAATTCTCCAAACTGTTGTTATCTCTTTTAAATAAATTAAAATTTTTCTAGGTGATAATTAAATGATCTTGCTATGGAAAAAATGAATTAGAAGTAGGAAAAAATAATTACAATATAAATGAATAAATTTTTTGATTAAAAATAATTTTGGTGCTAAAAAAAAATAAGCTGATGAAAGAAATATAGGCCGGTCTCTATCATCCATTGACAGTGGCATTAATGTATATGTTCTATCCAAATTATAAAAATTACTAATTTACCAATATAGTCATACAAATTATAAATTGTCAATATTTATAAATTAAACTTAATTCTAAAAATTTTTTTAATGTTAGGTATATAATTTATGAAATTCATTTAATCACTTTTGGCAATGACGCAAGTGCTTCAACTCCACGAATTGATCAAGGCAGCATCGATTTACCAAGATATGATTTTTTTGTAATTGTAAATAAGTTAGATATTTTAAATAACTTTTTAGCATTTTAAAAATTAAATCAAATTGAGTTAGTTTTTATTAATCATTTTTTTTCAATCAATATAAAAATTTTGTATAAATTTCATAAATTGCATACCTAAAAAAAAATTATTTGTCAATATTGAAAAATAGATTGATGGGAAAAAATTCCAGTGGAAATTTATTAACTCTAAAAATTATAACTACATAATTATTTACTAAAAATTATTACAAAATCAAGTAAGTAATTAGACAAATTTTTTTTAATAAGAATATGCTAAATCTTTTTCTATTTTTTTATATTTGAGTCTTAAAATTTAACAATCTTTCTATAAATGAATTAAAATTAATCATTGAGCCTTTAAATAATTGCAAAATACAAATGGAAAATTATTAAAAATTGAAACAAAATATTTTAATTAACTTAAAAAAAATGGATATAATTGTAGAATTTTATTTCCTTAGCTTATTTTTTCTCTTTTAATTATAACAAATTATTCAAAAAAAAATTATTGGTCAATTAAAGTTTTAATCACAGTGGAATTTTTTCCTATTTTTCTGAAAAATATTCATATTGACAATTAATAATTAGTATGATTATAGTTGTTTAATTAGTAATTATTATTATTGTAAAGAACATAAACAACCCTTACTCTTATTTAGGTATTGTTAAGCCTGCCTAAAATCAACCAAATAAAAAATTAAATCAAAATTGCATGATTGATTATTTATTTTTTGCTATAAATTAAAAAAAAAAATTTTGAGCTTTAAAAAAAATTATTATTTTTTTCCTGGATCTTGTCCTATCACTATAAGCAGCGCCTCCTCATCGACTTCAATTCCAAGTTTCTGGTAATCACTAGGTGTAACTAGAAAAGAATCATTTGTAAACAATTTTTTACTTTGTTGTTTGTTTGTATTCGAACAATTTAGAGTTAATTGAGCTGAGCCTTTGAGCAACCAGAGCCACAAATCCAAGCCATTTTGATAGAAGTGCTCAAATTCATGCTGGCCATTTTTTAGCACCATTACACTAAACTGCAAATCATGAGGGGCCAAATTGGCCGAGTCTGACTCAATTGATTTCACTCTGGCCTCGAAATTGAACGGTCCATGTCCTTGGCGATCTAGAGTGACATTGTTTAAAGAGTAAGGCTGTTCACTTTGCACATTTTGTCCCGGAATTTTGGTTCTGTACTCTTCTGAAGCAAAGAAAGTTTTGATTAAAGGGATCAGCTCGGTGCCCAAATCTTTGCAGTGAAACCATTTTTCGTAAAGAACTTGGGTGGAATTTGGCACAAACCATCTGACAGCATCTGTTTCGTCCAAAGACCGCTTTCTTTCGATGACCAGGCCAATTGAGCCCGCAGTACGCTGAGGCGAGTGCGGAATTCGAGCTGGCAGTAAAAAAAACTCGCCTTCCTTTATGTGCACGTCCTTGTGCTGGCCATTTTCGATTATTTTTACACACATGTCTCCTTTGAGCTGATAGAACAGCTCCTCACCTTGCTCGATATGGTAGTCTTCACGCTGATTTGGACCACCTACGAACATTACAACCAATTGTTCATTGTGCATTAGTTTATTGCATACTGGCAGATTGAACGAGCTTTTGTTTTCTTCGATCCATTTGGAGACATTTATAACATTAGCCATTTTTAAATTTTTGTTTGCTGGTGTTTTTGTTTAAATTGCGTTTTTTTTATCTTGAGTATAAGTTTGATCACGTGATTCTTCAATTTGATCAAATTATAATTAGCTGATAAAAATTTTTTAATTTAAGTAAAGTCTATTTCAAAATGTTTAAAAATTTAGATATAATTTAAGGAAAAAAATGATGACAAATTTTGTTTACAAATGTTAAACGATCAAAAGGATAAGAAATTTCCTCAAGTGTGGTATTTATTGGGTCAATTAGATAAAAAATAATTTAATTAAAATTCTTTTAAATGTATTTATTAATTTTTAAACAAATTTCAGTTAGAATCTTTAGATGAAAATTGCTAAAAATTCATTTGGTGATCTTAAAAAAAAGATTTTATTAATTTAAACAGGTTTATTTTAAAAATATTTAAGAATATAACATTAGAGTACTAATTTTTAAAATTTATATAAATCTGAAGAATTTACTTAAATTAAAGTAAGTTTATTTGAATCTCGGTAATTTAGGTAAAACTTAAAAATAAAAAAAGTAAATTAAGTTAATTTAATAATTTTTTTTTTTAAATTAACTTAATTTAGGCTAAATTCACAAAATTTCTGCTAATTTCTGTAAAATTTTTTTAAACCAAAAACAGAAAACAAAAAACCCCTATACTTAGCATCGGAAATTTTCATGAATTCAATTTTCATTTTCATTTTTCCGGAATTCCATTAAATTTTTGAAAAAAAATTTTAAATAAGTATTGAAGAACTTCCTGTCAAAATGTATCAAAATTCTTTAAACTAATTTTTAATTAATGAGCTGAATATATAATTTTTTAATTATTCAATTGATCACCAAAAAATCTAGATTTTAGAGTTATGACTTGTTTTATAAAACCCAACAGCTATTCTAGTGTTAAATTTTTTAAATGTTCTTAGAATCTTATTATTAGTTTAGTTGCCTTTTTTAATGATTCTTAAAGCTCTATTAAGTATTTAGAAAGGAAGCATTTTTAATTCGATTGATTTAATTTAACTAAATTTTAATTAATTTTTTAATCGAAGAGATGAAAAGTTTCTGAAAAAGGTGGCTATTTATAAAATTTTTATTTCTGCATCAAGCAAGTGGAATTCTATCTATTTTGCACATAATTAAAAATTGTTCTAAAAAGATGGTATTACATTGAAAAACTGCGTAGAATTTTTTTAAACTTAATTATTATTAATTGAACAATTGAATATGTATTTAAAAAAAATCAATTATTAATAAGAAATTATTATTTATCAACTGTCTAGAGCAAGTTTAATCAGTTCAATTAGTACTAATTCAATTGGAACAGGAGGGTGGTCTAAAACAAAATAAAAATAAAATAAAATCTTGATATTTTAATATTTAATTATTTTCAACTAAAGCTTAAAGTCAATTTAAACAAAAAATAAATAATGAAATTATACAAAAAATTTATTGTTATACAACTTTCACCAAAAAGTTCAAAATAATTAAAAATTAAAATTAAGCATAAAAAAATTAATCTTTCAAATTTTTTTGTTTCTTTGTAAAAAAAGCAGAGTGGCGTTTAATTTAAAATAAATAAATAAAAATAGAAACAACCATGCTGTCCATGCTGTCAATTTCAATCCTCTTTAACATTCCATTCTATTTTTTAATTTCACTTTAAGCTCAAAAGAACCAAAAAAAGTGAAAATTTTTTTTTCAATAAAAAATTCATCTAAAACATTTAAATCAGCTCTTTAAAATTTTTGTTGTTGACAAAAGTTTTCACAATTTTTAAACAAAAATTAAAATTTTTAAAAAATTAAAAAATTAAAAAATTAAAAAAATAAAAATCTAATTCCTTAACCAACGACCTAACCAAATTAAAAAAAACAATTAACCACACACCACCTTGAGTCCAAGACTAAAATAACTTCTATTTCAGAACAAAACGGAATTGTGGTTGGCGGATGGCGCAACCCGACGCTGCCCGAAGTAATTGACTACCTGGGCCATCAAAGCAATGAGATAAGAGCGAACGCAGCCGCCTACTTACAGCACCTGTGCTACCAGGACGATCACATCAAGGCCGAGACACGGCACCTAGGCGGCATAGCCAAACTGGTCAACTTGCTAAACAGCGATTGTCACGAGGTGCACAAGAACTCGTGCGGCGCTCTCCGCAACCTGTCCTACGGCAAGACCAATGACGAGAACAAAATCGAAATAAAAGAAAAAGGCGGCATTCCAGCTCTGGTACGGCTCCTGAAGCGAAGCCAAGACGAGTCAGTCAAAGAGACCATCACTGCCGTCTTGTGGAACCTCTCTTCGTGCGAAGAAATCAAAGAGCAAATTTTGTACGAAGGCCTGAGCGCCTTGGTCAAGCACATAATCGTTCCCTATGCCAAACTGGACATTCTAAACTCTCAGAACAACCGGGCCATCTACTCAAACCCGACCAAGTCCAACCAGCGTCTCCTTGCCAACGACTACTCCAATTATCCAATTGTGCTGACCAATGCCACTGGCGTGCTCCGCAATTGCAGCTCTAATCTCCAATTTTCCAATTGCTACGAGGCCAGAAAAAAGCTGCGCGACTCAGAGGGCCTCATTGAATCACTGTTGCGCATTGTTGACCAAGCTGTTGAGCCATACGCCAACGAAAGCTACTACAAAAAACAGCAAATAGTCAACTTGGACCTGATTGTAAAAGACAACATGAACTCAAAGTGTGTAGAGAATTGTATGTGCATTTTGCGCAATCTGTCATTTCGTCTGCAGGAAATAGTGGACCCAAACTATGACCGGGACGTGAAGCCGTTCCCGGGCGACGAAAAGACAGTGAAGTGTGTGGGCACGTCGTCGGGCAAGAAGCGCAAAAACCTCGAGGAAGAGTTCCTCAACACGGTCTATCCGTACAACATGGCAGTGCCCAACGAAGGCAAGGCCCAAGAGCTCCTCTGGTCGCTCAGCACACTCAACAAGTACTTGATCATCATCAAAGAGAGCACGGTGCGCGACACCATCGAGGCGGCCGTGGGCTGCCTGCAAAATTTGACCGCGTGCTACTGGCGGCCCTCGGTGGTCATTCGCCAAGAGATACGCAGGCTCAAGGGCCTGCCCACTTTGGTCCACTTGCTCAAGTCCGACGAGTACGAGGACGAGCCCATTGTGAGTGTGACCGCGATTGCGCTTCGAAATTTGGCCATTGACGCCAAAAACAGGGAGCTGATTGGAAAGTATGCCATGAAAGATTTGGTTGCCAAGTTGCCAGACCCGCACAGACCGCTGCCCTTCAGACTCAGCGTTCTCAACGAGGACACCATCACCGCCTCTCTCGCCTGCATCAACGAGTGCATCAAAAGCAACGACGACTTTGTCAAGTCGTGCTACCATGAGGGAGGTGTCAAGCGAATGATTTACATCACTCGCAATGGGCAGCATTTTCCCATTAAGATTGTCAAGTATGCGGCCCATGTGCTCGCCTCCATGTGGAAACACAAAAATTTGCACGATTTGCTGAAAAAAGACGGCTACAAAGAGACAGACTTTACCAATGTGGCCAAGCAGATGGGCCTCAAGTCGCAGAGCACCAGTCCGGCTAACACGCTGCACAGACCCAGGGGAGATGTGAATATGAAGCCGAGCATGTCGGGCGCAACTAGCAAAAAAACAAAGAGTAAGGCCAAAAGTCAACCGAAAGGAAGTGATGATCTGAATGAGATGCCCATTTACAGCCAAGTGCAGAGGACGCACACAAATGGATCGAACAAAAATTTGATTGTTACTAATGGATCGACGAATGCCGATTCGTGGGTCTAAACAGTTTTTTTTTTTTTTTTTTTAAATTTAAATATTTTGCTTATTTTAAAAATTTTTCGAATTTTAATTAAATAAATTTTGGCTCCTAATTAAGGCTTTTGGGACTAATTGTGATTTCAAATGTTTTGATTTGATGATTAGATTAGTTGTTTTTTTTTTGACTATTTGGTCAGCTTTTAAGGATATTAATTGAATATTTTAAATTTAAATTTTCGTTTTTTTTTTTCGACAAATTTGGACAATTGTTCGATTTCATGTTTTTTTCTTTTTTTTATATGAATTTTTTTTTCTCTCTTTCATTGTAAATTTTAAAAGTTTTTTTTTTAAATTAAGAAATAATAAATTTAAATTAAATTGAATTTTTTTTCGTTTTTCTTGGAATTTTCATCTCTTTAAAATATTCCTAAAATTCTTATTTTTTTATAAGAATTTTAGTTCGAGTACCACAAAATTTGAATAAAATGCCCCAAATTTTTTAATTTTGAAAAACAAAAGGCAGAACCTTACTTTATTTGAATTACAAAATTGACGTACTTTTTCTTAAATTAGTATTTAAATGGGTATTTATTAATACAATTGGGTATTTAGCGAAAAATCACTTTGGATATTAGATATTTTATTTATTTGTTTTCTGTTTTGTTTTGTTTTCAGAATAAGTTAAAAAATAAAATAAAAAAAAAATAAAATAAAGTAAATAAGCTAAAAATATGAAAGTTGAAAAGACATAAATTGGAATAGATTGTATTTATTTTATTTATTTATTTATTTGTCTAAAAAAATCAAATGAGTGTATAAAAATTCTTTTAGAGTATTAATTTATCTTAGTGGTTACATTTTTAAATAAAAACAATATAAATATTCATATTAATGATTAGAAATTTAAAATTATTACATGACAAGAAAACGAATAATTATTACACAAATAAATTAATAGATATATTACACAAGAGAATGCTTGCGCCAGAATATTACAGCAGTCAGGAGGAAACCGATGTTGAGACCGAGAAAACAGTTCATGAATCCCAAAAGACGAAAAGAAAAATGCCCACTTGGGAAATTATTCATACATTTGACAAAGCCGATGATGCAGAAAAAATTATAGGAAAGGAAGGGTCAAAATGCACCAAATATGATACAGCTGCAACGATGCTAAATTTTCTTTATTTCTCTCATCAATAAGATTATTAAATAATAATTCGATGCCTACTCATTTTCATGCTGATGCAACTTACAAGCTAGTTTGGTAAGGGCTCCCTTTACTAACTGTAGGAACTATTGATGAAGATTGAGTTTTCCATCCTTTTGGATTAGTAATAAGTTTAAATTAAAAAACGGAGGATTTTGAATTTTTATTTTCAAGTGTTCGAATTTTTCTTGTACCCAATAATAATTTTTATAATACCCAAAAATCATTTTTATAATACTCGACAATAATTTTTATGTACCCAGTTTTTATTTCTATTTCAATAATTTTGACAAAAAATCAATACCCAAAAAATATGATTTTATTTTTTGGCTAGATTTCTAATTCAAAAAATTTTAAACATTAATTAGATCTATTTTGAAATTTAATTTTAAAAATTCAAATAAATAATAAATTAAATGCTTTAAAGTTTGTTCAGAAATTAATCTTTTTGGTTAGAATTGAGTAGTAGATCAATAATAGCTATTAGACAAGTAAATGTAGATTTTAGAATTAAAAAATTACTTAAAACTTAACGATACTCACGCTTCTGCATCGTACCGCACAACTCAAGATATTTATTCACAAAAGGTGGTATTTATTATGTCATCAAATATCTAAAATATTTCATCAAAAAAAATGAAATTTATCACCAAATTTGATATAATTTCTTCAAAAAAAAAATATTCATATCAAATAAAAAAAAATTCATCATCAAAATACACGAAAATTTAGATAAATTAATTAGAAAATATTCATCAAAAATTTTTTTATCATAAAATAAAAAAATTAAATATAACCAAAATCAATTAAAATATAAAATATAAAAACAAAAACTATTTCAATTATACTTTTTTGACTAGCCAAGGTCAATCACGAGTTGTTTTTTTTTACCAAAATAAAGTCTCCTAGCATTATCAGGAATCTTAGTAAATTATTCTGTACAGCAATATTTATACAATGCTAGTCAAAAAGTTATGCATACTAGCATTGTATATATATTGTTGTTCAGAATGCATAATATCTGCGACAATCACATAAAATTTTCCTATATTATAACCCATTATTTTCATTTACATCAGCTATATATATCTGTGAGGTAAACTTTCATTATTTACAAAATCATAGAAATTTTTCTAATTTTTTTTTCAAATTCGAATCTTGGGTTTTTTTTGAACTAACTCTTGGTTTAATTTGAATTGGGAATTAAAAAATTATAATTGAAAATAAAAATATAAAATTATTTGCTTGCAAAATTGCTAGTATAAGTATTTAAATCATATTTAAAATTCAATAATTTTACATTAAATTTAAAAATAATCTATAATATTTTATTTGATGTATTGTTATAAAGATTTAAATAATTTTAATATTCAATTTTGGATCCATTTTTTTTCTAAACCAAATTATCATTTTTCTTTTAATTAATTTAAACTTTTAAATTATTATATTTTTTTTTCAAATTAAAATTAAAATTTTTTTTTATTCGAACATATGTAGAAGTATTTGAAAACTTGTATTGCGATAATTCTTTAATTTTTTGAAATTATTTCTTTTGTAACTTTATTTTATTTCTCTCTCTCTTTCTTAAAATATTAATCTTTCAGTGATACTGTGATTTAGTAAGCCAGTCTCGTGTATGAAAACGTTTTTATGAACTCTATTTAAACTTTTGAAATTTAGAAAAGTTTTGAGAAATAAAAAAGTATTTAATCATTTTTTTTATTTAATCCTAAGCCTGTTCAAAACGTTTACATTTGGTGATAGCGGTGTTTGATTGAGTTTTTTTGTTTATTTGGTTCTTAGAAGATGGACGATAAAAACATTAGTGTTAAGAGTTATGATGGTTGTGGTGATCCAAAGGAATTCAAAAGGATGTTCGAGTTGAATTCTATTATATTTAATTGGGATCCAGGGAAGAAATTCACTATTTCACCTTTGTTGTTAACAGGTAAAGTGGCTCGCGTGTTCGATGAAATAAAGAAGGAAGAAAAAGCAAGCACTGATATTATTTTTGAGATTCTAAAAACTGGGTGATCACTCCGGTTGATCGTTCCGGTTGATCACTCTTAGCGCTCCTTTCATTTTTGCATCCAATGTTTTTTGACCACCTTGCTTTTCAAGAAACTTTTTCGCATCTGGTGAATTACCTGATAACTTGGAAAGAGGCCAATATCTCAACAATTTTCAAAAAAGGAAAAAAAACTGATCCTAATAACTAAAGGCCGGTTTCTATGACATCAATAGCTTCTAAGATAATGGAGAGAATAATTAGGGATGTTATGATGAATCATCTTGAAAATTATAGTCTCATTGCAAAAGAGCAACACGGATTTATCCCAAAAAGATCTTGCTTGACAAATTTACTCGAAACCATCGTAATATCAAAATAACCGAGGCTTCAAACTGTGGATTTATATCTATACTTGTATTCATGGACTTTGCAAAAGCTTTTGACAAGGTATCACACTGCAGGCTATTAGTAAAGTTAGAGACATATGGTTTTGATAATAGACTAATAAGATGGATTAAAACTTTTTGATTGGCAGACGTCAAAGAGTGGTAATGGGAGGCTGTACCTCAGCTTGCTTTGGTAGCAATTTTGCATGTAATAAAAAAAAAAAAAAAAAACCATTCATATACTACATCACCTATGCATTTTGAATTTTAAATTAATCTTTTTTTTTTTTTCAACTCGTTAGATTTTTAGACCGATCCAATCAAGCAAATTAACCAGATTAATAAAGCTTCATAAAGATCCCAATCAAGGTAACTCAAATTCTTTTTTTTTTTAATCCGATCTGGTGGTATGACCCATTCCTGTTCTAGTTGCTAAACCTTCCCACCTTGAAGGCTCTTGAATCCTCTACTCTTTTCTTGAAGAGTTTTTTGCTTCTGGATGTGATAGTCTCTGTTTTTAAATTGTTCTAACTTTCAACAACTCTATTCAACAGAAAATGTTCTATGTAGCCATTCTTGGTTAACTGCTTTTCCAAGCGGTGTTTGCTTCCATGAACGCTATGCGCTGGTCCATCGACTGTAATGGAAATCATCAACTTATTAGAGCTGTGCCAGTCCACTCTACTTAGTCCAGTACTTATTTTGAAGTCCTTGATCAAAAATAAATTATCATTTTTTTTGAATAGTTCTTTGTGAGTTTTGCCCAAGTCTGGGAAAGATCAATAAAAAAACAATTATTTTTTTAATTGTAAATAATACTTTTTCTATCACCAGAAATTTGAGTCAAATTATTTAAATTGTATAATGTAAAAGTAAAATATTTTTAAAACTTTCAAAGACTTAATTTCGATAATTTTGAAATTTTTTCACTTAACGTATTTGCTCGAATTTAAAGACATGTCGTTAAATAATCTTTTTAATGTTATAAGACCCTGTCGTTAATTCTGGATACCCATGTATAACGACATGCCGTTAAAATCGAACAATTACGTTATTTTAATCTTGATCGTTTCAGCAAAGTAATCAGTAAAACTATAACCTTTAAAGCTATGAAAAACTTAAAAATTTAATTTGAGAGAAATTAAAAAAACAAGATAAATTTGAGAAAGACTTAGATGGATAGAATATTTTTTTTTAGAAATAAGAATGAAGACTGAAATTATAAAAATAAAAACGAAGTAAGAAATAATAAATGACGTGCCCTAAGGATCTTTTCTTGAACTTTGTATGTTAATAATTTACAAAAAGAAGCCTTTGAACATTTTTCAATGCCAGTATAACTGAATATGTCCTAATATTTGGTAATGCATTTAGATAAAGACACCTGAAAATTGAAATATCAAAAAAGATTGAATCTTAAAAGTGCAAATACGATTAGAATTTTCTGTTCAAGACTTAAGGACAGAGTTGGTTAAAAGTCAAACCCTAAAGTTTGAATTTTAAAGTCAAAGTCGACTTTGACTTTGAAATTATTTTGGAATCAAAGTAAAAGTCAGAATTTGACCTTTGAATTTTTTTTTATACTTTAAAGTCTTGGCTTGGACTTTCATTTTAATAATTTAGACTTGAACTAGGCTGCCAAAAAAACTTGCTGGAACGGCAATCCATCTGTCAGGATCACATTCATATGATATTTTGCCGTTCCAGGTAGCTACTTTAGCGGCCTACAAAATAAGAACCCTTAAAAGCGCAATTTAAAAAAAAAAATTAAAGTCAAAGTTTTGACTTGACTTTGACTTTTGACCAACTCTATTTAAGGATGATAGTGAAAGCATTCAAAAATTACAAAAAATAGCATTTAAAATGATATAATTAATTAATCATCATATGAAGGTAGAAGGAGAATCTCATTATGTTTAATTTAGCTTGGAAGAAACAAAGTTAGATCTACAACTTGTGATTAGCTTTCTAAAAAAGCAAATCCAAAAAGGAAGTAAAAAATTTCAAAGTTTTTTATAAATTTGTTTATTAAAATTAATTTTCGTTTTTTTTAGTAACTCGTTAAGAAAAAAAAATTAAAAACTTTGATTTTTTCAAATTGCATTAATTGATATCTAAGTGATTTTCAATGACATTTTATCAATATGTATTTTCTTTAAATTATTATTTTATTTATTTTTTAAATAATGAAAATTATTAAAAATTTTAATTTTAGACCAGAAACCGTAGTCTATCAGGAATCTAAAATGAAAAAACTTGCAAGCTGTCTTTGTGCCAATAAATCTTGGTCTGTATCTTAATAGCGTTCTTGAATATTCGAATTTTCAAAAACATTGGAATTTTAGTGCTTTGATTATTTTTTTCTGGTCTACTGCGGCTTGTCTTTATATATATAAGATTTATTTGAGGTTGTGAAGTTGATTTCAATTCGATCATTTCAATTCAGAAAAACTTTAATAACTTTTTTACTAAAAGAGATAATTTAGTTCTATAAAATGCTCAATTATAAGCAAATTTGCTTAATTCAGTAAAATAAGTCTGCAAAATACTCTGCAATTTTATGCATTTTGCACGCCATTAAAAAGTATTCAAATTAATTGTGCACTCACTTTGCAGAGTTTTTGCAGACATATGTTTTCGGATTAAGCAAAGTTGCTTAAACTTTAAGCATTTTACAGAACTAAATTATTCCTTATAGTAAAAAAGTTATTCAAATTTTTCTGAATTGAAACGATCGAATTGAAATGAACTTCACAGCCCCGATTTATTTATACCATTTTAAGATATCTAAAAAAAGGGGTCAAGTCATTTTTAATAGAGACCAAGTATATATGTCTCAAATAAATTGCCAAACTTTAAGTTTTCTAATGAGAAATTATAAAACTTAAGAAAAAATATATAATTATAATACTTAAATTACAAACAAAAAAAGAAGCTCTTTTTTTAAAAATTTCTAATCCTTAAGTATTTTTTATAAAATTTGCTTAAGTTTTTTTGTTTATAATTTAAGTATTATAATCATATAATTTTTCTTAAGTTTTAAAATTTCTCATAAAAAAACGCTAAGTTTGGTAATTATTTTTGTTAAACAAAAATTCAATGCAAATTTAGTTAACCTTATCAGTTATGACTAAATTTACAAAAATTAAATAAATCCTCATAATGATTTAAAAATACTACATATCCCCTATTCTGCAAGTGAGTTTAAACATGGAAAATTATAATCTAGAATTGAGCTAATAAACTTTTTATAGAGAAAAGTGAGTAAAAAAGAATTAAGCTTCAATTTATGAAAATAAAATTTTGATATAAATGCATTTACTTTCTTCATTTTGCTAACAAACAAATCATTCATTAGTCATAGTCAAGACCCAAAGCTTTTTTAATATTTTTAAAAAAGTTAAAGTCTAATGATGAAATCAAATTTAAAATATTCAAACAGAATTAAAATAAATGTTTATTCGAACATTGAAAAATCAAAATCAAAATTAAAATAAATTTTGCTTGATTGAAGTTTGATTGAAATTCTATCAAAATGTTTAAATTTAGTAAAATTTTTAAATTTCTTTAATTTTTTATTTCTTAATTTACAATTATTTGTAAAGTGTTTTAATTTTCTTTATTTGATTTTTTTGATTATTTTTTAGATTTTAATTAAAATAAATTATACCACATAAAATACTTTTTTTCAAATATTAATAAAAATAATTCAAATAAAAATTATTGCTTCTAAATTAAATATACATTTTTCATTTTGAACAAATTTTTTTAGATAAAAATTAAATTCATATGTTTAAAGTGAGATCTCAAGTGACTTTGATTTCATCACTAGAAAATGAAAGGATTTTAATATTTTTGAGTTGTTAAAAAATCTAAATTTTGAAGTGGATTTTGATGAGAGTAGAATATAATTAAAATTTTGAAAATCGTGTTGCAGCTGAGGGCTTCATTTCAATCTAAAGATCAAAGTGAGTAAAAAATCTTTCAATATTGTTTATTTAAAAATAAACTTGCACAAATTAAGTTAATAAAGTTTAAGCAAACATTTTTAATTAAAGTAATGAACTATTAGCTTTATTCTAAATCAGAATCAATGGAACAATAACAACTTCTTTCTTTATTTATATATATATATAGACATATTTAAACCATTAAAAAGGTTTGCTTTGCATTCGTACAAAACAATTGACTCGTTATTTTGCAAATGTTCGGATTTTAAAATGTCTTTAAAATCGTTCTATCTAAATCTCATTTGACTCAAATAAGTCCTAAAAAAAATGATCACTCATAAATGATGGCATATTTTATTCAGTTTAGCTTCTGAATTTTACCCTAATATTTTCCTAGACTAAAGAATTTCTTTTACATAATTTGGCAACAAAAAAATTAACACTTCATTTCATCACAAATTGACTTTTTGAAAATGCAAGTTAACAACTAAAAAAATTTTTTGTGTGAGATTAAAAAACTTGTCTGAAACTAAAATTTAATACATTTGCTTGGCCTGGGTCTTGAACGAGACCTGCAGGATGCGGTTGTTTAAGTTAAATCCATTCAGACAGTTGATAGCTGTGACCGCTTCTTCATAGTTGGTCATGGTCACAAAGCCGAAGCCTTTGCATTTCAGGGTCTGCTGGTCCCGGATTATTTTGACATTTTGAACGGCACCAAAAGGACCAAACAACTGCCAGAGCAAACTTTCGTCAGTGTCCGGGCCAACGTTGTACACAAATATACACCATCCGGAATAGTTTATCGAGCTGAGACTGGTATTGCTGATGCTGGTTGGTGGTGTGCTCAAAATGGCGGTTGTCTGCCCGTTTACCATAGTGGGCACCTGAGCAACTGGTGTGTTTGGAAGAGAAGTGGCCAATGAAGGTGTTTGTGGGGAAGGCGTCGCGGGTATCATGCCTGTGAGTGGCGTAGGCAGAATGGGAGTGTTCAGACTGGTTTGGTCTGGCGAGCAGTACGGAGTCATCGGCGAATATCGGTAGCTGTTGCTGGCGGAAGGGCGGTAAGGCTGGTAAAATCCTCGGTTTATGGGAATAAATGGAGCCAGTGGCAAACCCATGACAGACTTGACACTGGTTGGCGAGTTGGCAAATTTGACTATCAATGGCTCCTGCATGTTGTCGTAGCATTTTCCATTTAGTTCCGAAATGGCGATTTCAGCCTCGTAGCGCTGATCGAACCTGACGAATCCGACTCCTTTCGAGGCTCCTTGAATTAGAATTTTTAAGTGAAAAAATTGAATTTTTTTGTCCATTCATTCAGTTCGTTCAATCAAGATTAAAGAAACTATAAATTATTCATTTAACTTACAAATGTGATCCATTAGTTGATATTTTATCACTCGTGGAAACAAAATTTATGAGGCATTTTTATAACCCATTTTAGCTTAACTAAAATGTTTTTAATTTAGTTTAAAATTCATTCAAAACATAAACAAAACGAACTAATATATAACTCAACCAAAAATTAATAAAGAACCAAACTAATAAATAAAACAAGGAAAATATAACTTATATTAAACGAACTGATAAAAAAACCAACTAATAAACAAAAAAATTTTGACCATACTTTTTATCCATACTTTTTTTTTCTAATTGTAAAAATTATTCGAACAAAAAATTTTTAGTAAACAAATAATTAGTGTTAGTTGACTATTAATTTTGAAATGTTTAAGAATTTTTTAATTTATAACTCGGGGATTTAAATCTAACACGAACTAACTGATCTTTTTAAATTAAAAAATAGGGCAAAATGAAGTTTATGATCAATTTTTGATGCTCAAAATTATCAAATCAAACTAAAACTATAAAATAAATTTTAATTTTTTAATAGAATCAGTGCAGAGGTAAATTTTTGGTTTTAGCATACTTTTTTAAATCTAAAGGTAAAATCTGTAAAAGTCTGCAAAAAATTATCCACTTTAAATAGCATCATTTCAATGGTGTGCACCCTGCATTGTGCATTTTGATATTGCAGAGTTTATTTTGTTATTCAACATAGTATGTTGAATCCAAAAATGTATCTCTGCATTATTTCTATTAAAAAATAAAAATTTATTTTTTAGTTTTAGTTTGATTTGATAATTTTGAGCATTGCCAAAAATAGAGCTTTTTAAAAAAATTTAAAAGCAATTTATTCTATCAAATTTTCAACACAATTTATAAGTAAATCTATTTTTAAAACAAATTGATTACAAAATTTTCTAAGATCAAGAATTATCTAGGATTAAAATTATTGAAATTTTCTAATGTTTGTTTTTGAAAAATTAAAAATTATTTAAAAATCAATTAGTTGGAATAAATCAAAAACAAGTTAGTTTTTTTAAAAATAAGAACAATATTAAATTTTAAAATTAAATATCATATTCAACACAAAGTAGTGATTGAAAAAACTCAAACAGTAACTTCATTGACTAGTAAGATGATAGGATGTCTACCGAGCTGCATTTGTCAAAGTGTAAAAAAGTGCGCATGGGAAAGAATTAAATCAAAGTTAAATTTGTATGCGACGTCTGACACAAATGGCACTACATTTACACTTGCAATCAAACTTCATTTGAAAAGGATCTTAGAAATCAAATGATTTGAATTTGAACAGGTAATATTCAGCCACAGCAGCAAAACAAAAAGTGTTCTAGATCCGATTAAAAACTTTTTTTTAAAATACAATATCAAAAGACAAAAACAGTAAATATGCCTTCTTTATTAAAACTTCAACTTGATTACATGGTAAATATATGATGTCAATTTTTTAAGGCTGATTTGTTTTTAAAGTCTTAATTCAAAATTTTTTTTAAAATTTTTAATTGGCATTATAGAAAAGATAGCCAGTCTTTAGCAACACAAATGGTAAAATCTTTTATTCTGAGTTATGATTCTAACTAGGAATAAAGGGACAGGAACATGGAATATTAAGAATATTTTTTTTTAATTTTTTGGAATTTAAAAAAAAAATAATAAATAATTTTGACAGCTTAAAAGTAAACTATAAATAAATCAACACGTCCTTGGAAAGTAAAAGAACCTCTTTAAGTCAAATATTTTTTATTGAACATGTCTTAAAGAGTTTTTGAACTAATTTTTGTGTTAATATTCAAATTTAATATTAAATCAGTCTACTGATAAATTTAAAAAAAATATTAATCTTTGGCATATTAATACTAATAAACACTCAAGCTGAAAGTTGAAAGCAAAAGGTGACTGAAAGGTCTTATTAAAATAATATTGAGCGCAAAAAAAAATGTAAAAAATATATTTTTAGACGCCCATATCCTTGAATCAAATCTAATTTAAAAATATTTAAAATTAAAAATATTGATCAAACAAAACTGTAATTTAATTTAGTAGATAAGTAAATCTAATTAACACAATATATTTCTAATATTTTAAAACAGGATTAATTAAATTGGGGTTTAAAATTTAACATAAAAAATTGCTCATTTTTTAAATAATCAAATAAAATTGAATAATTTGTCTCTGATTTACAAGCAAAATAAAATAAGTGAAACAAAGAGCTTGAAAATTGAGTATGGATAACAAATATAGCCTAAGTTATAGACAAACTTATTATCAAATACCTGTTTTTGGGTCTGAAAGGATTTTAGAAGAAATTATTGTGCCAAAGCTGCTAAACATTTTTTCCAAATCAGCTTGACCAAAATCTTTATCCAAGCCGCACACATACAAATTAGCTCCTTTGATCGACTCAGAGCTAGGTCTGGCATGAGAAACCTGAAAATTCAAATAAAATAGCCAACAAAAAAACTAAAAAAAAAAAAAAAAACTGACTTTAATAGTTTTATTCTGCAATCTCATTCCATTAAGAGTGTTAACTGCCTTTTCTGCGTCACCCTGAATCTGGTAATTGACAAAAGCATAGCCCAGACTTTGTCCCGTTAGTTTGTCTTTGATTAATTTGCAGCTCTCGACCGGTCCTATGCTCGAAAAAAGAGCCTTTATTTCATCCTGGGTCATGTTCTGAGGTAAATAATTGACGATTAAATTTGTTTTTGGCTCGTTGATGTCGTGTTCGCCATTCATGGACTCATCCTGATTGAAGCTCTGATTGAACAATTGGGAATTTGAATGAGCAATGCAATTGTTGTTGGCATCGAGCATGCTGGCATCGTTCGCTGGCTGGTAACAAGAGCTCATTTGGGCGTTTTTTACCGAAATCATGGTCGAAGATGGTTCGATTAAAATAAAAGTAAAGAAATTTGAATCTAGAAGAAAAAATAAGAAAATTTTGGGTGAATCAATGTTACAAAATAAAGCACACTCTTCTAAAATTCAATGATGATAAAATTAAAATGAAACATGTGTTTCTCTATGAAAAATCTTCTACGTTTGTTTTTTTTTTTT
>QEOQ01000667.1:90291-179126 GCA_010279815.1 Brachionus plicatilis
GGTTGATATTGTTGCAACAAAAAAGAATGGCAAACGAAGCACGATGTGTTTTTTTCATCCAAACGCTTATTTATATCATAAATTTGATTTAGACTCTTATACATTCGCTGAAATATTTGATTTCCTCTTTTTTTTTTATTTTTTACTTGCTTTAGTTTATTCAGCTTTTTAAATTCAAAATTAAATAAACTTGATTTTGATTTTTTTTACTCAATTGGCTTAGCTTTGATTTGAAAAATTATCCAACCTTTTCTTTTTCTTAAATGTTCCATTTCGAAAAGTTGATTTTTGAAAAACAAAATAGTATCTGATATTTGTGCGCTGGAAATTAATCTTTAAAATGATACTTTAAAAGATTTATGATTATTTGGAAATTTTTTAAATTTGCCAATAACAAAAAAAGATTTCAAATCAATAGTGTATTTAGCTGATTTGTTATTTATGATCCTCTTTAGGCTATCAAGTCAAAATAATGAGCTTTCTTTTCGGATTTATTAGGCTAATTTTAAAAACCCCGTATTTACGAGCATTCTAGCTTTGAACTAATTAAGAATAGAAAATTTAAAATAATATTTTTTTTATTGATAAAAGTTAACAATCTATTCATGAAGTGGAAAGTAAATTTTCCCATTGAAAATCTCTATATTTTAAATTCTAAAATGCTTTTTATCTTCAGTATTAATTTTGATTTTTTTTTAATTCAAAAAAAGACCAAAAAGCCTGGAATTTTGAGTTTTTTTAGTTATAAATTAAAAAATTCTAGATTACTTAGCACCATTATTATTAGATATTTAAGTTTATTTCTAAATACTCTGACGAATAATTAAAAATTACGTGATCTTAATGGGGCTGATTTTACAACCCATTATTTGCCATTTTACAAATTACATCATGAAATATTTTACTTTCCTTTGAAAATAAGCCTTTTCGAGTCAAAAAATTTTTTTACGATCAATTTTTTATTTTCAATCTATTTAATTTATCTATAATTTAAATTATGATTTTTAAATGAAAGCTTTATTTTAATCAAAAATTGAACCTTATCTTTCAAATTTCTAAAGAGTCTGTGCAATTCTCTTAAACTGAACCTAATTGAACTTGAAGCATCATTCTAATTTAAAAATGGCACCAAACGCATTCATCAGGTGCACTCAGCTTAAGAAGACAAATATTAAAATTTGCATCAAGAAAGCCAAAACATAATTAGTAATTTGAATCATCTAAAATTTAGAATTTCGAACGGCTTCACAAATCTAAAATTAAATGTAAGGAAATTTGTTCAAAAAATTTGCTTCTTTTTTCACAACTCATTTAGCAAAAATTAGTTAAAATTTTTTTTTAAATAATTCTCTATTCCTGTGAATAATATATACTAATTAGAGTCTCAAGAATGATGAATAGTAAATAATAAAGCTCTAGAAGAGAAAAAATTAATGTTCCGATAGATCTTAATTTTTGTTTGAATTAATTTTTACAAAATAAAAAAATGATATTTTTAATATTGAGTTTGAGCGGAAGGAAGCGAACACAAACCATTTTATAAAAGCAAAGAAAATTCACCTATAATGGCTCGTTATAGATGCTCTTAATAAATAGACCAGCTTTAATGTCGAAACGCTTAATGTACCAAATTGCTCATTAAAAGGTCTTGTGTACTCTTCAATATTTTGTCGACATGATGCCCCGTTTTTGTTTGACAATTGTTTTTATTCGGCGACAAGTTTCACCTAAAACGAGAACATATTTATGGACTTAATTTAAAAATTTTAAAGATTAGTCAGTTTGAAGCGAAAGCAACATATTGTTCTAGTGGATAAACCAAATCACAAAATCTTTTTTTTATTTATTTTCTCTTTGCTAAAAGTGGTCCTATGAAATTTTTACACAAAATAATCTTAAATTATGACAACTTAGATTTTAAGTTTGCGTCAGCACAGCAATGATTTATATGCAGGTAGCAATACCTTTGGAATATCTAAATATCTAAATATCTAAAAAGTTATCTAGTTTTTAGCTTTTTCATTTAATGCTCTCTATCGATCTAATTTAAAAAAGTAGGCTTAATTCTCAATACTCAAAAATAAGTAAATGTTAGACATTGATTGATGACATGGTGCGAATTTTTAACTGAGTGTATTATTACAAAAAATTAAAAATTTCATTATTTATTATTTTTTAAAAAAGACCAAGTCACGTTTTGATATTGATTCACACAAAGAACTTAGTCAATAATTTTTAAGAAATCTATATTTGGCCTAATCCTTTGAATTTTTGTGTCTAAACCCTTAAAGTGTCAACAATGAAAAAAATTGTAGATAATTCGATTATTTCAGATGATGATTATTATCTTATTTTGTCATCGATTTAAAATAAAATCGGATATTTTTAATTCAAAATCACTTTAAAATAAAGAAAGGACATTTAAAAAATTATTTTTAATATATTTTTTTCATTTGAAGAAATTTAATTCATTTTATTGTGTTTGTTTAATCTAAATAAACGACAATTCCTTGGAAATTTGATAGCTAAAGAGAAAAAAAACACAAACAGAAAAGATTAATTCATCTCTAGTTTGAGTTAAAAATCCCAACACACAAAATAAATTAAATTAGCCAACTTTAGGAACAAAGCCAATTCAAATGGAAACAAGAATCACAATCTATTACTTTAGAGACAAAATGGAATTATTGACAAAATTCCCTCCGAACGCATTTTATCTGAATTATTTACATTTATTAATAAAATTTTGAATTATCAACTAGCAAAATTAATTAATTCTAAAATTTTGTAATTAAAATCAATTACTCTAAATCAAGCTTTGCTCGACTGTAAATCTAACTCAAAAAGAGAAAATAATTGCAGTTAAATTTAAGGACCTGGAAATTCAAAAATTGGGATCATTATTTGCTCAAAAATTGATGGTTTTGAATTGTGAACATAATGCCTTTCAACAATAATGGTCTATCGGGACTGATGTTAAAAAAAAAGCATGCAATAAATTATTGTCACAAGAATTTAAATTAAATTCAAAGAGGAAAATTAGGCTTTTTCAAATCGCTTTGGTTTATTCGAGTATAAATTTTTTAATTTAGTTTTAACTTTTATCGGATTTTTGATAAGCCGATTATCTGAGTGCCAAAAAATTATAGTTTCAGTTTTTTTTTAATTAATATTTTTTTTTAAATTTAAATTTTGAATTACTTACTCTTTACAATAAATTTTAATACACAGATTTAATGGTTAATCTGTGGCCATGAATAGACTGGTCATTAATTTTAATTATTATTTATTAGCTCCAAGCCTCATAGGCAAAAAAGATAAAGAAAAAAAAAAATTAAAAAACTTTTTACAAATTATGATTACGTATAAAAGTCTATTTTCAGTAGATCGTTTAATAGTTTAAAAAAGTAAAAATATTCTAAGCTCAGTTCCAGATTTATTTTTATTTGCGAGCACACAAACTTGATCGAGTCAACCAAACCACGATTTTTGTCAACAAACATATGGTCGATTTTAAGCAATGAAGTCTTTGGACTGTATTCCATTACAACCATATGTATTTTCTTTTCAATATTCAATATTCTTGAGCTGTTTGCAGTAAGATGAATTTTTTTGTTCACAGGTAAAGTAGTTCACATGCAGAAACGATAACAAGTCTCAACATATTTTACTATTTTTTGATTGTTTCATAAAAAATAACTTGTTTGTTTAATAAATTAATTAATATCATTTGATTACCTGGTTATTAAAGTCAATTGAGATTTATTTTTTTTGTTTCTTTTTGATCTTGATTTTTTATTTAATATTTTTACCTATCAAAAACCTAAAAGAGATAAAAAATTTCATGCTAAATTCTCTAATTTTGATAAAAAAATTTTTTTATTTATTTATATTAAATTATTATTTATTAATTGAATATCTAGTTTTAAAAATTATTTTTTCAAAATGTTCAATTTGACAGAATTTTATGTTTTTTTACTTTAATGGATTTATCAAAAATTTTCTATTTAATTTTTTCAAATAACGCTTATTCTGGCGATGCATAAAATAAAATGAAAAATTTAATTAAAAAAGATAAATAATAAGAAAAAGATTTCATAAATTAATTTACAAATTTCCTTATTAATGAATATTATGCAAAAATTAAATTTTCTTGTAGTGGAAAATTTTTCGAAATTTTCTTAATTGTTAGTGATCTCAACACATAACAAATAAGCTTTCTTGAGGAAAAATATTTTCAAAAAGAAATGCATAAATGACATTTAAAACTCCATAGACAAAATAGTATTATTTGAATTGTAAATACGATTCCGATTCCGATGTCTTAGAATAAAACTAAAAATTAAAAAAATTAATTTTGTACATCTTATTTCAAATGAGATGAAGTTCATCTTCAAATTAGCTTCCTTTTTGAGATTTATTGGACAATCTATCCAAAATAAAATTCAAATGAACTAAAAACTTTTTAGTACCGTTTTTTGATTAATTTTTCAACTCCCCTAAAATTATTTATCGTTTAAAGTTTTGAAAAATCATTCTTTATTAATCTTCATATTTATGTCAAAACTATACAATAAATAATCTAGCTTAAGCTGACTTTATTTTGGAATTTTTTAACTGATGATCACAAACTAGTGAATTTTAAAAAATTAAAATTCTTTGGTAAATTAATTATTAATAAAGCAGATTTATTTATTTAAAAAATCAGACTTGTTTATAAGTCATAGGTCTTATGTCAAGCCAATGACTTAAATATTTTTTTTTCAACAGTCCAAGTCCGGACTTTTAAATTGTATTTAAAAAAAAGTCCCAACAAGGTGAATATTTTGCAGTTTAGGTTTAGGTAGCGGCCATTTCTTTTTCTTTCATGAAAAAAATCCCTTCGGTTCAAAAAATTTCAAAATAGTTTAACTTAATTTATATCAGAAAATCTCTTTCGATTATTTTTATCAAAAAAAAGAAAATTAAAAGCTAAAAACCAAATTAAGTTAAATCAAATTATTCAACTGTGTGAATATTTGTTTATCAAAAACATGTTTTCCAAGTGGCAATAGTAAATTTAAATTTTTTTAAATTTTTTATCATTAGATTCAAAAACAGACTTATTTTTTGTTTAAACAATATTTAATACCTCATCAATAATTTTAGTTTTGAAATTGTCATCTTAATCTATAGCAGAAATGGTGATTAAACTGATAGAAAGAAAATTAAAGAACCGAAAATTGACGTTAAAACAAGTTAAAATCAAGCATCGATTTTCATATTTTAATAAATTATTTTTAGAATGTAAAATGTACAGAGAATAAAAAAGAAAAATTATGTTAGACAATTTTTTTTAATTTCAAAAACACATTAATGGTAAAATAAAGAGTTTTTGAATGGTAAAATCAAGATCCTTCTTTAGGCTCAATCAATAAGTAATTTATTAATAATCTTTTCTAATAAAAAGTGATCTCTATGATTTCAATTTTGAAACTCAATCTTTAAAGAATATTTAGGTTACATAAATAATTTTCTTGAAACTTTTAAATTAAAATCAAACAAATGATAATGAAATATTTTTGAAAAATTAAAATAATGACTTAAATTTAAAGAAAATTTTGATGGTATTTTTATTATTTCAAATTGTTTTACAGCAATTAGACTCAGTTTGTTTTCCAATTGATTTGTTAAATAATTTCCATCATTTTGTTCATTAGGAGCACAAAATATTTGTTTTATTAAATTTATTGTTTAGAAACAAAAAAATTCTAATCTCAATCTAAAAGTTATTAACTAAATAAAAGTTTATTCATATAAATAATGAGTCTTAAAGAGCTCTAAATGTTTTAATTCACAGTAGTTAAACTCTAAAATAATTAAAGCCTAATAATTAATTTTAAAAAAAAGAAAAACTAATTATAAAAATTACTTAACGAAGCTCTTTGAACAATTCTAATATTAATCAAACTAATAAATTATCGATTCAAACTTAAAAATTTGTTCTAAATCTATGGATTATTTAAATTGAGAAAAGCTCGCTTAAATTCCCTCAGATCTAGAGTTCCATCGTTGTTTATGTCCAAGGCATTGAAAAACGCTCTGACATCATCCTCGCCATACTTCCTGTCCAAACGACTGTTCAATCTGAGCAAAATTTTTTCAGCATCCTCAACAGTTATTCTTCCACTGTTATTTCTGTCAATCGATCTGAAAATGTATTCAATAAGAGTCTCAATGTTGTCTGATTGCGAATAAGTGTTGCTTAGCCGATAGGAATCGTCATAGCTTGCAAGCGGGATCGAAAAAGTACCAGTACTGGCCGAATACATTTTTGAACCAGAATTAATGCTCAAAGTTGGCTGCAAATAACTTCTGTATTCGCTCAAACCCTCTTTGTCCAAGTCGATCAAGTTCAATGCTTGAACATCTCCTTCCAGTTCGTACACAGACCTTTGCTTGGTCTGAGCAGCCAATGCCAGACCATCTGGTGTCTTTATGTCAGTCACAAATTGTGGTAAATTGTGCGGCAAAGTCAAATTGTTTCCAAATCTCTGCACATACTCAACTGGATTAGCCCTGATTACGCCCAAGTATTTATACTCGCGCTTAATTTGCACCTGAGGCACTTCCCATTGTATTATCACATTTTTTGGCTTCACAACTACAGGATCAATTTGGCCCGATTTGTGGAAGATGACTTTTCTTTTGACCTGGTCATAGGGCAGCCACCTTTCTATAATGACAGATTGTGGCTTAGATGGCAGAGGAGGCAGGCGTTCGATGATCACTTTTCTAGGTGGAGGAGGAATCCGTTTGCCCGAGATGGTGATCACCTTTCGACCAAGTGGCACTGGTGCTGATGGAGGAGCCTCGCGTATGACCAAGGGCTCAGGCGTTTCAGGCCGCGCAGGCTGCTGGCGTATGATGAGCGGAGGCGCAGGGGCAGTCACAGTGTTCGGAAGCTGGCTGATTATGATTTCGCCAGGGCTAGGAGGGGTCGGTGGTCTCAAATACCTAATGGCCAGTTCTTGGACATACTCTAAATTATGAACACTCTTTTTGTTCACTATTTCCGGATTGGTGTCCTCATTGATCGGATATTGGTTGATCGGCAAAAGACCTTTCCAATGCACAGCCTCAAATTTGTTCATCCATAAGCCGCGCTGACCATTCACAGATATTTCTTCGGTCTCATCCATTTCCAAAGGAACATTTGATTTTAAAATAGCAGCTTCTATATTACTTATGTAATTGTATTCATTGTGGCTTGAAGTTGGCCCAAGATTTTGGCCATGGCTAAAACTTTGGTTGAAGCTTTGGTTCAAAGAGCCAAAGTCTAGATTGTAGTTGAAATTTTTGCGGCTTGCTCGCTGCAGTTCGAGCAAGTCCTGGGCGATCCGGCTCACTGAGTTGTTGTTGTCGGTGGCAGAGGCCGACTTGGTCAGCACTGCGCCCCCGTTACCAAGCGACGCACTCGAGTTGTTGAACGATAGCGGATAGCCGCTGTAAAGACTCCGAATAGATCTGGTCACTGATGACTCTATTTGGTCCCTATTCAACTCCGATTGATCTGTGTAGCTATAGCTCATTTTGATTGAGTTTTTCAAAACTTCTAAAATGGAACTTGTGCAAACCAATTTATATGAAATTTTTTTAGATTACTTTTTCTTGTTTTAAGTTTTTATTTTCCTTTTGAATTTGTCTTCTATACAATTTTCATCCACTGGTTTTTTGTTTTAAAATTTAAAATTGCTCGAAAAAATTTTCTTATAAACAAAAAATTTTAGATTTTTGAATTCGTCATTAAAAATCAAATAGCAATCAATTCATTTTTTTTTTGTTTATGTCAAATTAATTTCGGTCTTTGGCCATGAAAATGAGCTAAAAAACTTTATTTTGCTCATGAAAAAAAAAACAAAATGAACACTTTTAAGTGTTTGTGAAATTCCTGGATATTCTTCTTTGCGCAGTTGCCGAGCTATTTGGAACATTTTTTTCCAAGAATTCAATTATTTTTGTATATACTACTTTTTTAATTATTAGGATACAAATAAAAAACAACTCTAAAAATACAAAAAAATAATTACAATCAGTCATGTAATTGAATTGATGGTTAATTTTTTTTCAGCTAAATGGACTTTCTATACCCATTGTCACCTTATGCCCAATTAAAATAATTGTTTGAATTTTATTCAAATTAACCTAGAGAAAATTAAAATTTTTTTATTTTAGGCCTATTTTGAAAACAAAATAATTACCTATAGGAATCTACTTGTTTTTCTCATTATCATTGGTTATGGCTCAATTGGTTATAACTGAACTCTGAATTTTTTCGTCAAATATTTTTGGCTAATCTAAAGCAAAAATTTTTCAATTTGGATTTTGATTTATCTATCTATCTTAAAAGCTTTTTAGATGAAACAAAAGAAAAAATTTATGAAAATTTCCAATCTATAAATTAACAAAAATATTTCTATTTAGATAAATGATATCTTAATAAGAAATTTTGTTGTCAGTATTAAAATAAAATAAATATCAAAAATTAAAAGCTGTCTTCAAGAAGATATTTTTAAGAATAAATACCTGTAAACACTTTTAAGTGTCAATATGAACACTTAAATCTCTTTGGTTTTGTTTAATCCTAAGAATCGGAATATATTATTTCGATTTTGAAATGGTTAGTATTTTTAAATTGAAAAAATAAAATTTTTTATAATACAATTTAAATCCTCTCAAATCTGGAACCCTAGTTATTTTATAAGTAGCAAGAATAGTACTTTTTTTGAAGAATTTATAAATTAATACTTTATATTTTAGCTTATTAACTTATATCTCTAATTCAAATTTTGTTTTTAATTTTGTATCAAAATCTAGTAAAACTAGATTGAATTTTTTTTGTCGGTTAAAACATGCTTTTTGGGCAAAAAAATTAAAAATAAAAGTTTATTTTCCTGTAATTATATTGCGATTATTTATAATAATATTTACTAATAATTAAATATACATGATTTAATTAAAATTAATAAAAAAAATTTATTATGAAAATTTATCAAAAAAATAATGGTGTCCCTAAAAAAAGACTCTAAGCCGATTTTTATGCTGTTTCAGTTGATTAGTTTTCCAACTATCTAAAAAAAAGCAAAATTTGAAAAAGCAAAATCAATTTTTTTCTTGTAAATAGACTTTTGAAAATATCGGATAGGCGAACTTGATATTATTTGTATTAGATAAGAAAATTTTTGCATATTTTTATTCAGAACATAACAAAATTTAAAAATCTTTTAAAATTTTTTGTCTTTATTTCCTCTTCAAGGCCTTTACATCTTGGTTCATACAAATTTTTAACATCATTTGCAAAAGAGTTTTCTTTTTTTTAAATAATTAATAAAACTTTCATGATTTCATGCACGTGTTGATAGAAATTAAATTTAAAAAAAATTATTATATAAAGCGCAACTTTTCATGGTATAAAAGAGAGTAATTTATAAGCTTGATTTAAATAAAAAAATGAGCGATTTGAAGTGTTGCGCATGTGGACCTGGGTACAAAAGTCCTGAGGAGGCCATAAAAGCAGAAAAAGAAAAAATTGTGTACACGGTGTTAGTTTACTGTGGTGAAGACAAAAACCAACCAGACTGTTTGGCAACAGTAGATGTTGATCCCACATCTCCAACATATTCAAAAGTGATACACACATTAAATATGAAATATGTGGGAGATGAATTGCATCATTTTGGCTGGAATGCTTGCTCATCATGTTTTGATGATTCAACAAAATCAAGAAGGTTCATTGTCCTGCCAGGTTTTAAATCGTCCCGTATTTACATTATTGACACCTTGAATGAACGAAAACCTTCGATTCACAAAATTTTAGAGCCCGAAGAAATAAAGGAAAAGGCAAATTTTTCATCACCACATACTGTTCATTGTTTGGCCAATGGTAAAATAATGATTTCTTTTTTAGGAGATAAAAACGGTGATGCGCCAGGTGGATATTTGTTGTTGAACAGTGATTTTGAAATTGATAGAAAATGGGGAGAAAATGAGTACAAATCAATAGGGTTCAATTACGATTATTGGTACCAGCCATATCATAACATCATGGTAAGCAGTGAGTGGAGTGCGCCTAGTACCTTCGAGCCAGGATTTGACTTGGAAGATGTTAAAAAAGGAAAATATGGACAAAAATTATATTTTTGGGATTGGAAAAATGAAAAATTAGTCAAAACTTTTGATTTAGGTCAAGATGGTTTGATACCATTGGAGTTAAGATTCATGCATAATCCAAAAAGCAGTCATGGATATGTCGGTGCCGCTTTGAGCAGCGCCGTGTGGCATTGGTGGAAAGAGGGCGATGAATGGAAAATTGAAAAAGTGGTTCAAGTAGACCCGGTTAATTTGGATTCGTGGCCTTTTCCAGTTCCTGCGCTCATTACCGATTTGCTTTTGTCCATGGACGATAGATTTATGTATTTTTCCAATTGGTTACATGGCGAAATTCATCAATACAATATAGAAGACCCGCACAAACCAAAATTGGTTGGCAAAATCAAAATTGGAGGAATCCTTGGTGAAAGTTGTTGCCTAAAGAATAAAAAACTGTCTGGCGGACCTCAAATGATTCAGCTAAGTTTAGATGGCCAAAGACTCTATGTGACTGATTCTCTATTTAGCTCGTGGGATGACCAATTTTACCCTGACATAAAAAAAGATGGATCTTATATGATTCAAATAAATTGTGATACAAATAATGGTGGTCTAAGTTTGCACGATAGTTTTTTAGTTGATTTTGGAAAATTAGATAATGGTCCCTTTAGAGCTCATGAAACGCGATACCCAGGAGGTGACTGTACTTCAGATATCTGGATAGCCTAGATATTGCTAATTAATTATTAAATTACTAATAAAGATTTAATTTTACAACTAGTATTGATAAAATCTTTATAGACTCTTGTCTTTTTATGTGAAAAGATAATTTATTATTTTTTTATTTTTGAATTTCCCAGTCAGCTTATTTTAACAGATATTTTGCGGTGTCTTTAAATTCTTACTTTTCTATAAATATTCAACAAAAAATTATTAAAAATTCTTTCTAAGTACAATAAAAAATCTATATTGATTTCTACAAATATGCTACAAAATATCGATAAAAAATTATTTGATTGTAAGTTTAGATTGTAAATTAAATAAAGGACAAATGTTTTATAAAAAAAAAAAATTTAAATTAAAATTTTTTTATTCAATCTTTTTTTTATACGCTTATACATTTATTAATTTGAAAATACAAGACTAGAAAAAAACATAAAAAAAGAGGAAATAATTGAATTTATTAATTTTATCAAATAAAAAACATATTAGAATCAAATTACTATTTAAAACACTGATACAAAAAATTAAATTTCAAAAAATTTACTTTAAAATTTTAAAGTATAGAAATATTTTCTATTAATTAAGTGGTCATTTTAAAATAAATTTGTAAAATTAATTATTAAATAATTAAATAATGAAAAATAAAAAATAATCAATGAAAAGTTTGAATTTTAAAGTATTTGAATTAAAATTTTTATCTTATTTTTGAAATTTGGAGCATATTTGCTCATGAAATATTGAGCCTAGTGTTTCAAGTTTATTAAATTTTTTTTTCAATATATTCCATTAAAAAAATAGAATTTTTGTGAAGCTAGCTAAGAAGCATTAAAATATTTTTACTGGTCACATAGAAGATCTGCTTTATTTTATTAAGCTATTTATGGTATTTTGATTGTGTTTCTGTATAGGCTTTAATTAATTAATATTAATTTTGACATCATCGAACAAAAAAATCTTTATTTTTTGAACCTCTTAAATATCATATATAATTACAGTTTATTATTCTTTTTCCACAAGGATTTTGGTAAATTTACGTAAATTTTTGGGTTATCCCTAAAACACGGACCCGGACTCCGGAAAACGGACTCGCGGACACGGACTTTTCGAGCCTAAAACACGGACCTGGACGTGGGAAAAAACTGTTTTACTAAAATACGGACCCGGACGTGGGAAAAAAATGAATTACTAAAATACGGACTCCGGATTATTTTAAAGACTAAAACACGGACTCCGGAATCCAAGTAATAATTTTAAACAAAAAAAGTATTTAAAAAACTGCATGCAAAAAAATGAAATTATGACAAAAAAACTGCATGCAAAAGACAAATTGAAAAATAGAATTTAGAATTTTATTTAAAAAAATAAATATTAAGCACTTTCAAATACATAATGGAAAATAATTTAAGTTCGAATAGTGAGCCTAATGAGTAAGATACAAATTAAAAATATTTCGATTTTATCAATTAAGTATTCTAATAGTTTTAGTAACAATAATTTGTGGTGTTGTAAATATAGATTTTAATACTTATAAGAATTATTTTACTGAAGATGGATTTGAGGCGTTAGTTGCTGTTTTAAATGCTAAAAAACAATCAATAGGTCCAAAGAGAGAAAAGAAAAATTTGTCAAAATTTTAAAATTTATTTCTATATAATGAATTGCCGTTAAATTGTCGTTTTTTGTGATAAAGTTTTAAAACTTAAAAAAGAAATAAGACTCACATTAAAATTTCAAAATTTCAAAAAAAATTTGACAAGGTCTAAACATGGATAGTCAAGAAGAGGTTATGGAAATCCATAATAATATCCATACACCTGTAACCACACCGACGAAGCTCCTTAAAATTCGAGAGGATATCTCAGTTTTGAGGAAAAAACGTAACGAAAGAGAAGAGGATGATGTTGAGAATCGAGCGCAAAAAGTGTTAATCTCGGATCGACAAGACTCTGTAGATAAAGTCAGAAGAAGAGTGGAGGATCTTGAACTGGAATTAGGTCTTTACGATGCAATACTAAACGATCTGATAGAATTAGCCGAAAGTTTGGAGAAAGATAGTAAAGTTCTTAGTGATTCGACGAAAAAAGAGTTTGAACGAGTTGACAAAGAGATCAATGAAAAATTTGAAGAACTAAATAATCGAATGTCGAGAATTGATAGTGATAGTGGTAATGTTGTGGGTGCTGAATCAATTGGAAAATCCTGGGCGGATGCTGTTACCAACCCTGGGGCATTAACCTTTTCAAAACAGCAACGAGAAATGAGTATTTTGTTGACGATGGAAAGAGAAGACGAGGAAAGAAGATCTAAAAATATCGTAATTTTTGGTCTAGCGCGGTCAGAAAAAGAAGATAGTAAAGAGAGACAGCTCGAAGACCAGATGAAAGTTGAACAGATTTTTGATGTGCTTAAAATAGACCGAAGATTAATAGTAAGAGTGAACCGCATGAAGCAGAAATCAGATGAGGATAAAAATACGCCGATGATTGTAACGTTACCAAGAGAAAGTGATAAAAAGGCTGTTCTAGCGGAGGCGAGAAGACTTAAAAACTCGTCCAAATACACGAATGTTTATATTAATCCCGATCTAAATTTCAAACAAAGAATGATTCAAAAGGAACTGCGGAAACAAAGAAAAGAGAAAAATGAAGAGGCCCAAGCGAAAAACGAGCGCTTCCGTTATGGTATCCGAGGCTCCTTTCTTAGGCCAATTAGAACAGTTAAACAGAGCGAGAGAAGAGGTAAAGATGGAGACGAGAGCACGAGAAAATATTACGGGCAACAAAATAACTATTCTAGACATGAAAGAGAGCATCGGTGGCAAGATAAACATCCAGCCTATGAGTCGAGTAGGTACGATAATGGAAATAGGTATGAGCAGTATAGAGACAGGTACGAGCAGAATAGAAACAGGTACGAACAATATACGTTTCCGAGTCGACCGCATGACGGGTACTCGCGATACTAATCAAAGTCATTTTTCAAAATCGAACTTGAGTGTTGAAACAAAAGACCAAACACGGTTACTGGAACAACACTGTGAAAAAAGAAACCAACAAATTTTAATAAATCAAAATAATAATATTTTAACTCAAAATGATTTGTGCAATAAATTTTGTTCAAAAAAAGGAAACGCTAAGGTTAGTAACTTATCTTGTTTTTATACCAATCCAACTTCGTTAGTGAATAAATTTAATGAACTCATGTGTATTATCGATGCAAATAGTCCGGATGTTCTGTTTTTTACCGAAACATGGTACACTGAAAGTAAACTGCATCGCATCGAGAACTATCAGCTGTTTTACAAAAATAGATTATGGGGAAATGGTGGAGGTGTCTGCATTTATGTTAAAAAGGAGATAGATGCGTTTGAGAATCGTGAGAATGAATTTTTGAACGAGGCGATCGAACAAGTCTGGTGTACTGTCATTCGAGGAGAAGAAAAAATTTTACTAGGTTGTTTTTACAGACCTCCTCATTCATCTAATAATTACCCAATTTTCGAGTCGATTCATAGAGCAAGAAATTTACTTGATAGAAAAGTGATTACGGGTGTCATGTTGTGTGGGGATTTTAACCTGCCTAACATCGAGTGGGATGCAAACTTATGCGGTTTTACGAGTATTATAAACAAGGAATCAGTTGAGGTTAACATGTAAGAAAACCTTTAACGATGTTTTTTTTGCTCAAAACGTAAATTTTTCAACCTTTGTCAAAGCTGATGGAAGTTGCAAAAATGTACTTGATTATATTCTTACCGAATCTTACGATCGAGTCACACTCATTAATTCAAAAGCTCCACTTGGAAACACATGTCAGGGACACATCCTAATGGAATGGAATTATAGAATTGAGGATTTTGAGTCAAATTCTTACGAGTACATTAGTCTAAATTACAGGAAGGCCGATTTTTTTAGTATAAATTCAGAATTTTCCGTAAAACATTGGAGTATTAGTTCTGAAGGCTTAGATGCAAACTAAATGTTTGAAAGATTTTTAACCGAGTATAACAAAGTCTGCCAAAAATTTGTGCCTAAAAAGAGACAGGGAATTACGAAAAAGAGACCTGGCTGGTTAAGTGCCGAATTAAAAACAAAATCGTTGAAAAGAACAAATTATGGCTTAAATGTAAGGACACAAAATTTACAAATAAGAAAATGGTCGCACAGTACGGAGAAGTTAAGAGAGCATGTTCAAAACAGATTAGAAATGCAGTGCGTTGTTTTGAACGAGATTTGGCAAAGCAAGCGAAGAAAAATCCAAAGCTGATTTATACGTACATGAACAAGAAGAGAAAGTTTAGAGAAGGTGTAAGTGCTATTAAACTAAACGAAAAAGTAATTACCGATCGTGAAGAAATTGCAGACAGTTTGAATAAATATTTCAAGTCAGTTTTTTCTCAGCAAGAGACTCATGAAATACCTGATTTTCCTTTACGAACGAATGAAATTTTCAAGATAAATCCATTCATTAGTTTCAGTTATTTAAATGTCGAAAAATATTTGAGTAAGTTAGATGTTAATAAGTCAGTAGGACCAGATAAGATTGCTGCTTCGGTACTGAAATATTGTTCAAATTCATTATCAAAACCTTTATCAAGAATTTTTATCAAATCATATTCGGATGGTATTTTACCCGAAAAATGGAAGTTAGCAAATGTAACGCCATTGCATAAAGGTGGCTCAAAAGTTGAGTTACCCAACTATAGACCCGTTTCGTTAACCTCAATAGTTGGTAAAATAATGGAAAAAATGTTAAGAGACGAGCTTATGAACTACTTAATCAGTAATAAATTGATAAACGAAAAACAACATGGTTTTATGCCCGGAAAATCGTGTACAACGAACTTATTTGAGTTTATTGATAAAGTAACATACGAAATCGAAAACGGAAATTTCGTTGACATCATTTACACAGATTTTTCAAAAGCTTTTGACAAAGTGTCACATAGAAAATTGCTGGTTAAATTGAGAGGTTATGGTATAGTCGAGGAGCCGTACGAATGGATAAAATCATTTCTTTTAGGGAGATCACAAAGAATAGTCCTTGGTAATGTAACATCAAAGTGGGAGGAAGTTTTAAGTGGTGTTCCACAGGGATCGGTCTTAGGTCCCATTTTGTTCGTTTTGTACATAAACGACCTATTAGAGTTGATTCAAAGTCCGAGTCTCTCTTATGCAGACGATTTAAAGATTCTAGGGATTTCAAGTAAAGTTCAAACAGGATCAATTCAGTTACAAGACGATTTTAATGTTTTAAATAGTTGGACAAAGACGTGGTCTACCGAACTGAATGTATCGAAATGCAAGGCAATGTATATAGAAAAAAATAGAGACAAAATGGCCTACACGGTTTCAAACGCTGATGGTGAAGTCATTTTAAAAGAAACCAAGGAAGAAAAAGATCTCGGTGTTTTGGTGTCGAATGATCTTAAATGGAGCAAATAATGTTCAGCAGCGGCAGCAAAAGCTAACAGAATTTTAGGTCAAATTAGGAATTCATTCGTGTATTTGGATAGTGAGACTCTTAGACTTTTATACTCCGGACTTGTCGGACCTCATCTCGAATATGCCGTTAGTATGTGGAATCCTTCAACCAAAGCAAGTATAAACATGATTGAGAAAGTTCAGAGACGTGCAACCAAATTAGTCAAATATTTAAAGAAAAAATCATACGAAGATAGGCTTAAATCGCTAGAACTAATGAACTTGGAAGAGCGCAGAACAAGAGGAGATTTAATTCAAATGTTTAAAATAGTCAACGGTCATGAGAAAATCAACTTGGTGAATGGAGTGAATTTTGCAAAAAGTTTGAAAATGAATCTAAGAAGAGAGCATAACATGAAGCTTGTTAGAGAAATTAATAAACGCGGCTCATTTAGGTAGAATTTTTTATCGAACAGAATTGTGTCGAGGTGGAATGATTTATCACAAAGTGTGGTGAATGCTGAAACAGTGAATAGCTTTAAATCGGCTATTGATAAAGAAGTGTTTGGTATGGTGCAGAGAAAGCGAAGAAAGACTGCCACAGCTCAACTTGAGCTAAACGCCGTTTGGTGTTAGTGTAGATTTAATCTATACTGCAGTTCTTATTACTACAACTACTACTACTTGAAGTGTCGTGATACACGCACTTAGCGCGTGATTGTGTTAACAAAATTAAAGCCACTCTTTGATTCAAGTTGTTAGAGAAAAACAAGTTGTTAAGGATAGAAACATCTTTTGCACACGGTACTTAGTTTGAATTAAATAAATATTAAGTGTTGTGTTTTTAATTCAAACTTAGTTGATTTCTTGTTTTACTTTATTTTATTTCTTTTTCTTATATTATTTTATAAAAACCATTTTGGCTCAGAGTGGCCACTTTCATTTAGAAAATAAAATATTAACCAAAGCTTATTGTATTTTATTTGAATTAATATCCGGCTTAAGAGATATTTCATTGGGGACGAGGAAGAACAATTGGAAAACTGATTTTGAAGGTTACAGCTTATTACAGCTGATTATGAGTTTAGAAGACGATATGGGTGTAGATCTTCCAGTATTTGATGTTGAGAGTGAGGATTATAGGTCGCGTAGATGGGAAGAATGGGCTGCTAGATTGGAACGATTGTTAGCGATCAAAACTGTTACGGATGATGCGCTTAAAATTCATTATCTATTTTATTTTGGAGGGACGGATTTGGAAAGAGTTTTCAAAGAAGTTGGTACTGCCACCGATAAGTATGAACAAGTTAAAGAGAAAATTGGAAAACATTTCAAGTCTAAGGTGAATTCGAAGCTAAATGTACTCCATTTTCGTGATATTTTTCAACACCTGGGCGAGTCTTTTGATGATTTTGTCAATCGATTGAAGGATAAAGCAAAATCATGTGCTTTCGCAGATTCAAACAATTTCTTTCATGAAATTTCTTTGCAAATTATCCACCGTTGTCAATCGACCGCATTGAAACGCAAAGCCCTTGAAGCTGTAAAAGAACTTACACTTGAAGAATTAATTAAGTATGGTAGGCTAGATGAGTCTGTTAATTCCCAGATGAAAGAGTTGAAAAAGTTTAATGAAGGTGGAAATGAAAGGATGGAAGTGAATAAAGTTAGAGATAATCCTGGTAGTAGTAGTGGCAATACAAGTGGTAGAAATAGTAGACATAGAGTTGATAGACAAAAGACAAAGAGTTCATAAAGAGAAAAGGAAGAAAATCAATCGAGAGAAGAGAAGAAATGTTTTAAGTGTGGTCTAAAGTACCCACATGAAAAGATTTGTCGTGCCAAAGGTCAAAAATGTAGGAAATGTGATCGTTTTGACCATTTTGAAAGGTGTTGTCCAACAAATGGTAGAAAGATCCGTAAGGTTAATGAAATGTCTGACTCAGGATCCGAAAGTGACAGTTGTACTTGGAGGGTTAGAGTCAAAAACAGAGTCCAGAATGTCTTGATGGCTGTTAAAGAATGGTTTATGCCAATGGTGACGGTGTTGTTGTGTGGTTTAAGTTTGAGCTTCATGGTTGATACAGGTGCTCAAGTTAATATCATTGATGAGCAAAGTTTTAAGAAATTGAAAATGAAACCTAAGTTGCACAAATTTGGTTCTAAATTGTTTGGTTATGGTCAAAGTGATTCTATTAACACACTGGGAAAATTTAAGACTCGAGTTAAGTATAGTAACCAATATAGATCTGTTGAATTCATTGTTACACGAGGTAATTATGGAAATCTACTGAGTTATCCTACTTCAGTAGAATTGGGTATTATGACTAGAATAAATACGGTTGGTAATGGCATGACTAGTTCTGGTATGAGTAATTGGACTGATAAATACCCATCACTGTTTTCTGGCAAAATTGGTCTATTAAAAGATTATGAAGTTAAGCTTCATATTGATGATTCGATCAAGCCGACTCAGCAGAAGCTAAGGCCTGTTCCGTTTCATATAAGACCATTAGTGGAAGCGGAAATCATGAAAATGATTGAACAGGATATTATAGAGCCAGTAAATGGTCCAACGCCATGGGTGTCTCCAATAGTACCTGTGCCAAAGCCTGATCGACCTAATGAAGTGCGTATCTGTACAGATGCGAAAGAAATGAACAAAGCCATTTTAAGAACACGTCATTCTTTTCCAACTGTTGAAGATTTGGTGGTAAAGTTAAATGGAGCAAAGTACATATCCAAGTTTGATTTACGATCAGGATATAATCAGTTATATCTTGACAAAGCTTCAAGATATATTACCGCCTTTTGTACTCATATGGGAGTTTTTCAATATAAAAGGCTGAATTTTGGTATAAACGCTGCATCTGAGATATTTCAAAAGGTTATTGAACAGGTGTTATCTGGATTGGAAGGTGTCGCAAACTTCAGTGACGACATTATAGTATTTGCTTCTGATAAACAAGAGCATGATTCTAGACTTGAAGCTGTGCTCAGCAGACTCAATGAATCTGGTTTAACGGTCAATGAATCCAAATGTGAGTTTGGCAAACAAAGCTTAAAATTTTTTGGCCTGGAATTTTCAAACAATGGTATTTCTATAGAATCTAAGAAGTGTGACGCACTATTGAATGCCAAAGCTCCAAAAACCGTAGGTGAAGTTAGAAGCTTGCTTGGTTTAGCGAATTACTGTTCTCGGTTTATCCCAGAATATGCTACAGTGATAGAACCGTTAAGACAATTGACTAAGAAGGGTGTTAAATGGACTTGGGAGAAATGTCATGATGATGCTCTCTCCAAGATGAAAAGGGTTCTTTGCACAAAAGCCTTAAGTTATTTTGATCCGAAGTTACGTACGGAAATAACCGTTGATGCCAGTCCAGTTGGTATCGCTGCTGTTTTGTGTCAATGTGATCCAAGAACACCAAATGATAAGAAGATTATAATGTATGCGAGTAGGAGTTTAACCAAGGTTGAACAAAAATATTGCCAAGTGGAACGTGAAGCGTTAGCTGTGGTATGGGCTTGTGAAAAGTTCCATTTATATATATATGCCAAAGAGTTTGACATAATTACGGATAATAAGGCCGTAGAGCTTATTTTCGGAAATGTGCGTTCCAAACCAAAGGCGAGAATCGAACGGTGGTGCTTAAGGCTCTTACCTTACAAATTTGTGGTGAAACATAAAGCGGGTGCTTTTAATATTGCGGACTATATGTCCAGAAACCCGACAAGTCCAGCTAATGATTCTTGTGAAAAGTATACCGAAAGCTACATTAATATGGTCTCTAGTTTAGCTATTCCATCAAGTATTTGTAAAGCTGATTTGGTAAAGGCAACAAAAGAAGATATACAACTGGTTGAGGTGATGAATATGATTCAAGGTAGGCCATACAAAAAGATTGACAGCTTCGAATGGGTCAAATCTGAACTTTCAGCAACTAAAGAAGGCCTGATCTTGAGAGGTAATTGTGTTGTGATTCCTGAGTTGTACCAAAAACGGGTCATTAAGATAGCACATGGTGGTCATATGGGCATGGTGAAAACTAAACAACTTGTGAGAAGTCATGTATGGTTTCCAAACATTGATAAACAAGTTGAAAATATGGTTAAGTCATGTCATAAGTGTCAAATCAATTCGGATACAACTAAATTTGAACCAAGTTGTCCAACTGAGTTACCAGACGGTCCATGGGACCTTGTCAGTGTTGATTTCTACGGTCCTCTTACTTGTGGTAAATATATTTTAGTATTAGTTTGTGAATACGCTAGGTACCCGTTAGTGAAGATAATATCAAGTACAAATGCTGAAGTAGTCATACCAGTGCTAAACGAAATTTTCTCTGTTTTTGGAATAACAAATGCTGTAAAGTCGGACAATGGTCCACCGTTTTGCTCATATAAGTTCAAGCAATTTGCATTAGAGCAAGACTTTAAGCATAAGAAAATTACACCGTTATGGCCGAGGTCTAACGGTATGTGTGAACGGTTCATGCGCAATTTGGGAAAAGTAATGCGTAATTCATCAACTGTACAAAAGAGTTGGGAAGCAGAATTGGTAGAATTTTTACGAAATTATAGAGACACTCCACATGCGTCGACTGGGGTAGCTCCAAACAAGCTTATGTTTCAACATAATGCAAAAACTTCTAAAATGCCTTATATACAAAATGGACCGAAAGTTGATGGTCAATTTCACCAAAAAGCAAGGCAATTCGATCTGAAAGCCAAAGCGAAAATGAAAGCCTTTAATGACAAAAATTTAAAAGCTCAGGTCGTAGATTTCAAAGTTGGTGATATTGTGATATTAAAATGGAAGAGAGCTAGAAAATCGTGTAGTTTGTTTGATCCGAATCCTTTTAAAGTGATTAAGATTGAAGGGTCAATGATTACAGTCGAGCGAGATGGCAAGATTTTAGTAAGAAACTCTTCATTTATGAAACTTTATGTTCAAGAGAAGCCAACATCTACTTTTGAAGAATTTTTGTTTCATAAAAGTTATCAAGGAAATGAGACTTTGGAGTTGACTTTAACTGATACTGATGAAGGGGGTGGAGATGAGGTGGTTCAAATGGAGGCTGTTACTGGTACTGAAGATGAAGGGAAGAATGATTTTGAAACAAGTGAAGAGGGAGGCTTAAATCACCAAGCCGGTTCTAATGTCCTACAAGGTCAAAATTCTGGGGTGAGTGATGAGGTTGTGTCAGTTGAAGGAAGACCGACTCGTGTTGTAAAAAAACCTGATCGATATGGACAACCAGTTGAGTATGGTACCAGACCCTATGTTAGGAGAAATTCAAGTCAGAAAGAAGAAGAATAGTCAATTATATAGTTTTTATCGATTTATGTTTTTTCTTTGAGTACTTTTATTCAGTCAATTACTTTTCGATTTTATTTAATATATTTAATGTATTTTTTTTTTTATTTTGTCCTTTTGTGATATTAGTTTAGGTTTAAACTGTAGGTTTAAATTAAAAGAAAGGGGAAGATGAAGTGTCGTGATACACGCACTTAGCGCGTGATTGTGTTAACAAAATTAAAGCCACTCTTTGATTCAAGTTGTTAGAGAAAAACAAGTTGTTAAGGATAGAAACATCTTTTGCACACGGTACTTAGTTTGAATTAAATAAATATTAAGTGTTGTGTTTTTAATTCAAACTTAGTTGATTTCTTGTTTTACTTTATTTTATTTCTTTTTCTTATATTATTTTATAAAAACCATTTTGGCTCAGAGTGGCCACTTTCATTTAGAAAATAAAATATTAACCAAAGCTTATTGTATTTTATTTGAATTAATATCCGGCTTAAGAGATATTTCACTACTACTACTAAACACTAAATTCTATAATAAAATTTTGTGTCATTTTTAAATCATTCATTTTTAATAAATTTTGTCCGGAGTCCGGATATTAGAATCTGAAAGTCCGGGTCCGTGTTTTAGCAAATTTTTCAAAGGTCCGGGTCCGTGCTTTAGGCTCGAAAAGTCCAGGTCCGTGAGTCCGTTTTCCGGAGTCCGGGTCCGTGTTTTAGGGATAACCAAATTTTTGCAATTTTGTGCAAAAAATATTTTTGTGTCTTAAGTGATCCCTAGATCAATATACAATTCAAGTGAAAAAAAAACATTGTTTTATCTTTTTTTTCAATAAAATATACACCATAGTGAAGAAAATTTTAAAAATTATTTCAATTATATCATTGATAACCTGGGTCTGAAAAACCTACAACTTTTAAAAAGTTAATTTATTTTTAAACTGCTAGGTATAAAAATTTTTTATGAGGCTGAAAAGCAGGCAAATTTTTTCTCAATTTTTATTTTATACTATTGGGTCAAAATCATTATCCAGTTTCATAAATTGATTGATTTTGAAACATAAAAATTTACAAAAAAAAATTCTTCCATTTGAAAAATAATCAATTACCGCTTTTGATATTTATAAAATTTTTTATTTTGTAATTTTAATTTATTTTGAAATTATTTTTTTTGTTAAATTTTCTCTCATTGTTTAAAAGAGTAAAAGTATTCGAATTTCGCTTAGTTAAATAAAACCTTTTTACAAAGCTAATTGATAGATAGGGATGTTGTAGTAAACAGTTTAAAATTTGTATTTAAAACCTTAATTTTTTTTTAATTAAAATTTAATAAAATGAGTTATTATTCAATTATGGTGGATGCGATCAAACAGGTACATTTGTAAAAATAAATTTCTTTTAATTTTGTTTTGATTTAATAAAATATTATTATAAATAAAGAAAAAAAATATTCTCTAAAAATTTTTTCTAAATTCGTATTACTTGTTCGTAACAATTTATACAGATCGATTTTTTAAACCTACAAAAACCATGGAAAAAGCTGACAGTAAATAGTTGTTGGTCTAGCTTTCTCATTAAAATGTATCTTTATTCGTCATTCTTTCGAATCCATATATTTCCATTTTTCGAAGTTTTTTCACTAGTAGTTTCTTCTTATTCAGGTTATTCATTATGAGTCAAATTCGGAATTAGGTTGATTTGATGTTTCCATTTTTTCTTCTAAATCATTATCATAGTCATCATTTTCCACATAATCATTATAATTATCATCAGAGACTTCTGATAGGTATCATCCGCATTAATAAGAAGTTCAAGAGCTTTTCATCGAGACATGGTTCAAAAAATAATCATTTACTATAGGAATTAAGTAGAGTTTAGAATTAAAAGCATAATTAGCTATGTCTCTGATTTTTTTTCAAAAGAAAAGACAATATTTTTGGAGGGTCCTAAAAACCCCTATTCGGGTTCAACTTATTCTTTTTTTTTCTCGCATGAAAATATAAATATTTTGTAATCAAAAGTAATTAATTATAGTGTTGTTTGATTCTAACTTTGTTGAAAAAAAATTGTCAGAAATGATCAAATTTATTGAGTTATAAACAAAAGAAGTACCAAAAAGATTGAAAAAAATCCACCCGAGTTATGGGTGTTAAGAATAAATATTGTTGACCTTTACCTCTAAGACAATAAAAATTCTATAATGGTCTATAAGTCAATTTTTTAGAATTGATTGGTTTAAATTTGATTTGAACCAACCGCTATCGTCCGGTTCAAATCGATTAAGGATGTCGTGGATTAAAGCTCCTAACAGCACAATCGTTCCTGGCAATTAAAAAAAATACTGCAGCATACTTTGTTGCACCTTATTTACCTAAAATTTTTTTTCTCATGTAAAATAAAGAGCCAATAAGATTTAATAGATTATTGATTTGATTTACTAAAAAAAAGATACTAAAACTTTTATTTTAGGCAAAAAAGGTGCTAAAAAGCATGTAGCACTTGCGGTATTTTTTCTAATATATTTTTTTTAATTTCATTTTTTTTAATCAAAAAATGAAAAATTTGTGTTCAATTTGCATTCGAAATTCACAAAACCCACCTCTTTTACACATTTAATAATTATTATTAATCAAAATTTATTTTAAAAAAACTTTTTGGCATAAATTATTCTTTGAAAAAAATATTAAGATTTTGAATCAAAATTTGGAAATTAAAATTGCCGTTTCTATGTTATTCAAATTATGTTAAGTAAAAAAATTTCCATCTATTTTAAATATTTTGGAATTTTTATTTTTTTACTCAAATTTGACAGTTTATTAAAAAAATTTCAGATAATTTTTGATTTAAACCAAAAATTTTGTTAGAGAATGAATACTAGTTTGCATTCTGGGCCATTAAGTATAAATCTTAATCATAATCTTAAAAAATTAATTTTAAAATTTTTCTTAAGCTAAAAATACTACTATTAAACCAAAAGAATGCGTAATTAATTCGCCCGAAAACATCCAAAATAAAAATAAACAAAAAATTTTGCCACCAATATTCGATTTTAAACTGGCAACCCCTAACTTTTCTTTTGGAACTTCAGATGAGAACAAGTTTGGAAATTTTGGCACTGTAGTTTCTGATTCAACTTCATTAAATGAAATTATAAATTCGAATGAGACTGAAAATTCTCATCATCTGGATTTAACAGAAAATAATTCGGATCTAGTGAACATTTTTTTATTTATTTGTTTTGTATTTTGCATTTGCTTAAGTTTCTTTTAAGACTAGAAAATGGCAATAATTTAATTTAATTTAATTTATTAAAAAAATTACACCAGGCATGGCGATGTTATAAATAGAAATATGATAAATAGAAAATAGAAAATAGTTTAATTCGCAAAAGTTAAGTTTTTTTTCTTTAAATCTGACAAATAAAAATTAAATGAACAATTTTTTTAGTGAAAGAAATTCATAATTTTAATTAACAAATAATTTTAATAATATCCAAACAATAGTGAATTTTAAAATTAATCTAGAAAATCTTTTGATTTTTTTTAAATTTAATTTCTCTCTTTAAGTTTTTTATTCTTAGTTTTTTTAATTTATTTGTTTATTTTTTTTATTGCGAATAAAATTTTATTCTAAATCAATTTTCAATTTATTATTTAATCAATTGTGTTATAGCATAAATTACTTGAAAAATAAAACCACAAAATATTGTCAAAATAAAGTTTGTTATAAAAATTCAATGATCATTCTTAAAGTTTTTTATTTATAAAAATATTTCAGAATCATTAACTCAATCTAATCAATAGCTAAATTTTCGAAAATTTTTTGGTGGTGGAATTGAAAAATGTTATTATTCATTCAATTTTATTTTTTTGAAGAAACTAAAAAATATTTATTTTAATTTGATATAATAATTGAAAATTGTAAGTTTTAGATCTTAAACTAATTCTTGATTTCTGCAAAAATTTAATTGATGGAAAATTTTTATTATTCTTGGTTATCTCAAGTAATCCTTTTAACGATACAAAAACGAGAATTATCGGCAAGATCCTCAATTCTTGGAAATTGACCTGGTCACTCAGAAAAAGACTATATTTCTGACAAAATTATGATATTGGTCAAGTATATAGTTTCATCAGATTCAAGTTTAAAAAAAGTCGAAAACGAATTTTTAAGAAGATTACTTGTGATAGCCTTAAACTTCCAAGTTCACATACATTTCAATTCAATATTATTCCTCAAATTTAAAAAAAAATGAAAAATTCGATTAATCAGAAACTCGATCAAGGTGATTATATTACATTAATTCCTGATGACTGAATCTCACTATACAATACCAAATTTTTCTATAGACTTTCTTTTCTTTATTTTAAATATAATTTTTCAAATAATTCTAAAAATTAATTTAAAAAGGTCTCTTTGGTCAAACAAGAGACTGCTATTTCGAAAAATAATTGTTATTATTGGGCTTTTCTGAACTAGAAAATGGGCATTATGCTGAGGAGATTCAGAAATCAATGGAAAAAATTGTCAATGAATATGAATTTGATAAGTCTAAAATAAAAGGTTGAATTTAAAAAAAAAACTAAAATGAAAAAGTTTGTTTAAAGCAACCGTGTGTGATGAGGGAAGTTCATTAAATAGATTTTTTGGACAGCTTTTTTTTGAAAATGGTCAAATTCAGAATTTAAATTCACCTGGTTTCTTCTTATATGATTTATAATCTTTTAATATTCAAATTTTAAAAAAGTCAATTTTTAAAATTTAAATAACTAACTAATAAAAGTATAAATTAAGAAATAGCTTAAGTTTTCAATCAGAATGAAATTGAATCGAACGAAACCGAGAATTTGGTACTTAATGAAAGAATATTTGAGGACTTGGATTATTATCAAGTTCAAAGAGAAGTCGAACTGAAAATTTAACTCATTGGTCATAGGCGTACATAATGCTTGAATCGGTTCAAAAAGTATATAATAATAATCTATTTGATGAAAGTAACCCAGATCTTAAATGTCCAGTTGATTTAAAAACTTTAGAAATCTATTTACAAATATTGAAACAGGATTTTTTAAGAAGAGTAAAAATTAAAACTTTAAATAATTTTTTCGAAAAATTTTAAATTAATTTTTTTGAAAAGCCGTTTTAAATTTAATTGATATACACAAGCAAATGGTTTTACCACAAACTCCTCGAAAACTGGCAGATATTTTGATTCAAACCTTGTCCCGAAATTTCAATTATGAATTAACTTCACCGGTCTATTTAGTAATTTAAAAAACTTGTATATTAAGTTATTATTTAAGTAATTATTAACTTTTTTTAAAAGGCCTCGGTAGTTCTTAGAGTTTCTGCAATCAAATTATGGCTAGGTCAATCATGGGCTAATGGTCTATTTACAAAAAGCTAAAATTTTTTATTTCAAACAAGTGAGAATTTTCTAAATGAATCAAATTTCGATTTAGATGGTGAACATGATACAAGTTTGAGAAGTTCACAAGATTTAAATGTAAGTCCGTCTGATGCTTTTTACAGTCAATTTTTTTCGAATGAACACGAGAGACCAGTAGATCCAATAAGACATGAAATTTTGAAACAAGAAGTTGCGGATGAGATAAATAAGTTTTGAGCTATGTTGACTGCTGATAATAACAAATTAATTAAGAAACGAAATTTAACAAAGAATTTTGGCAAATACATGAAAAGGTTCTACCACATTTGAAAAAATTGGCTTACATTCTATTAAACATACTCTCGTCTAGAGCTTGCGAAGAGCGTTTTTTCAGTATGTGCAGTTTTGTTTCAAAAAAAAATTGCCAGAACATAAGTACTGAATTATTTAAAATAAAGTGCTTTTTAAGAGGAAATTTTGGAACTAAATGAAAAAAAAAATGAAGAGTCATAAAATTGATTGAACAAATTTTGAATAAAGGTTTAGACACAATTTTATTTTTAGTTTAATTTAATCTTTTTAAACAATTAAAAAAATCGAATAGATTGGGAATTTCAGTAATGAGTTTTGGAGGATACCCAAAAATAATTGGGTATTTGGGTATTGAGTATGGACGCATAGCCAAAAAAATTGGATATTTGGGTATTGAGTTAGGGTATGAGTAAAAATATCCAACTCAAACCCAAAACCCCAAAAATAACTGGGTTAAAATACCTGATTAGCATTGAGTAATTTTATTAGTTTCAAAATTAGTCAAAATATATTTTTTGGAGAAATAGCTAATTTATTCAAGAAGCTTTAGTTCATTTATTATAATCTTCATGAACCCATTTCTTTGCAACATTCTTTATTTAAAATTAATAAAAATTAATCTATCAACGTGCCCCATAAAAATTAATATTGTTATCTACTATTTATTTATTTATTTAATTAAAGCTTATAGGTAAGTTTATAAAAAAAAAGGACAAAAAAATATCTAAGGTAAAGTTAATTACATAATTACATAAAAATTACATATGAAATAGAATTATCAAGACAAATCGACTTTTAGTAAGTCATTTTGAATATTAAAATAATGGAAAAAGTTTTGTTTTTGTGACATATTATGACTAATGAGCGAAACAACATATTCAATTGAATCACTATAAAAAATAATTAAATAAATGCATAAGATTAAAAAGAATAATTATTTTAAATGAAAATGAGAGAAAAAACAGTTCTACACAATTATTTTATATACAACTGATAGAAAAAATCAGCTATTCAAAGAAGACAGTAGAAGAATTTTTTTAAATAATATTTCTATTCTTTAAATATTTCTCTTTGACAATACAAATTTTATTATATTTTATTTTTTTGCCCTTGAGGCTTAGATCTAATAAAAATAGAAAAAATTTTATTTGGTTAAAAAATATAATCCGAAGTTTTTTTTTTTTTTTTCTTGAGATACTAATTTTTTTATAGTAATAAGATTCCAATAAATTAAGGTAAACTTAACACAATCAGCCTCATTTATACTTGACTTATTAATTGGTTAAACATTTAAAATAAAAAGTATCTCTGGTTTATTTTATATATTTTTTAAAGAATAAAAACCTTTTTTAAATAAAAACTTTTGAGCATGATCATTAAATTTTGATAATAATATTCAATTTTCCCTAAATATGTACGAAACAAGATAATAATTCGAAATGAGTTTATAAAAATATAAAAATGCTCTGAGAAATCAAAATAATTGGTATCATTTAATTTATTTATATATATTGAGATAAAATGCTAACAATGTTAGATTTGGAGGCAATGTGTATTTTTTTATTAACCAAAAATTTGTCGTAAGAATCTCGAATAGCATAACTCAGTTAATTTTCTAATCATAAACTACATTAGTTAAACATTATTCAAAAGACTAATAAAAAATCTAGCATAAAAATAAAAATTTAAATCTTTTTCTAAATATAACCAAATTTTATATCTTGTAATTTTATATTTTTTTAGGATAATTTTAGAAAGTATTTTACAAAATCTCAATGAAAATGTTTTAAAAACGCTTTTTTAAATAAAATTGATGTTTGTTTGAATAAATTTTTTTGTATGATGTGTCTAAAAAAAGCTTCCAACTTTGACTAATAAAAAAATTGAATTTTTCTTTGATGATTTAAAAATGTATAAAAAAAAACAGCTGTATCTTTTGAATTCTGCTGATAAATTTAATCCCAACTTCACAAAAATCCTTGAAATCTTAAATTCCATATCAATCCTAAGGAATGAAACAATTAAATTAAAATAGAAAATTTGAATTTTATTTTTAGAAATTTAAAGCGAAGATTAAATTTAAAAATTAAGTTTATTATTAAATAATATTCCATTGAAAATTTTCAAAGATGAGCGCAGGATACAAAAGTCCTAAAACAGCCATGAATGGCCCAAAGGAAAAAATTATGTACACTATGCTGATTTATTGCGGAGAGGACAAAAATCAACAAGACCGTTTGGCAACAATAGATGTGGACCCTTCGTCTCCCACTTATTCTCAAGTCATTCATACTTTAAAAATGAAATATCCTGGAGACGAACTGCACCACTCGGGATGGAATGCTTGTTCATCATGTTCTGGTTCAGCAACTAGACAATATTTGATTCTACCAGGTCTTATGTCATCTAGAATTTATATAATTGATACTATTAATGAAAAAAGTCCGACCATTCATAAAGTAATTGAACCTGAGGAAATAAAAGAAAAATGGAACTTAAGCTGTCCGCATACTGTCCATTGTTTACCTGATACCAATATTATGATTTCTTTTTTGGGTGATAAAAATGGAAATCCACCCGGAGGTTTTTTGGTTCTTAATTCTAATTTTGAGCCTATAAAAAAGTGGGGTGAGGGCGATGTAAATGACATGGGCTATAATTATGATTTTTGGTACCAGCCACATCACAATATATTGGTAAATAGTGAATGGTCAGGTCCGAATACATTTGTGCAAGGATTTTCGCCAGCTCATTTATTAATGGGAAAATATGGACAAAAAGTTCATTTTTGGGATTGGAAAAGCGAAAAGCTGATAAAGTCATTTGATCTTGGAAAAGAAGGCCTTATGCCTTATGAACTACGCTTTTTACATAATCCTCTGAGCTCACACGGTTTCGTAGTTTGTCCTTTGAGCAGCTCAATTTGGCACTTTTGGAAAAGTGAAAATGATTGGAACATGGAAAAGGTAATTCAAATAGAACCCATTAATTCCAAAGCATGCCCATCACCAATACCTTCATTTACAGTGGATCTACTCATATCCATGGATGATCGATTTTTGTACACTTCGAATTGGATGCATGGCGAAGTACATCAGTATTGTATCAATGATCCTCACAACCCCGTATTGACAGCCAAAATCAGACTTGGAGGAATTGGTCAAGATGTGTATCTATTGAACCACAAATTGGCAGGAGGACCCCAGATGCTTCAATTAAGCTTAGACGGAAAACGACTCTATGTCACTAACTCATTGTTTAGTTCCTGGGATGATCAGTTTTATCCTGAATTGAAAAAAATGGGATCGTACATGATCAAAATAGAATGTGACACTGAAAAAGGTGGAATGCATTTGGATGAAAATTTTCACATTGATTTTGGAAATATTGAAAAAGGTCCTTTTAGAGCTCACGAAATGAGATACCCTGGAGGTGATTGTACATCCGATATTTGGGTTTCATAAAAGATTATTTTTCAACATTAAATATAAAAATAAAAAAATAAATATTTACTCTTTTATTTTCAAAGCTTCTTGAAAAGAAAATAATTTAAAGCTTTCTACGATGAAGCTTAATCAAAATTGATTTAAAGCTTTCAACTATTCAAATAGCTGTTTGAATCAAGAACTAGACTAGTTTACATTTTTTATTTGAATGTTATTTGGATAAAAATATCTTCCACTGTTAATTTAAAATGTTTAGCTTAGTTTGGCAACGATTAAAAATTATTTAAAAATTAAAACTAGATAGCACACTTGAATTAAAAAAGAATGTTGGTATTATTATAATTTTTTAAAAAATTTCTTTTTTTATTCTTAAATTGAAAAGATAAGGAGATGATTTTATTTTTTATATACATATAGATTTACTTAAAGCTGTGAATTTAACAATAAATCTCAGGAAAAAAAATAAAGAAGAAATTTTAAATGATCTACTAGGATAATTATTCAAAAGTTTTATAATTGCCAAGATCTAAAATATTTTTCACCTTTATAGTTTTCATAACGATATCAAGTGAGAGATGCGGTGGTCCGTTTGTCCCCTCCACGACTTGGAATTCCAAATTTAAATCAATAAAATATTAGATAACTTAGAGGAAAGGATATGGGTTATTTCGAAAAAAATTAAAATTTTGAATATTAGGATATTTTCTAAAAGATCTTGACTAGCTGATTCTATAAATGGATATAATTAAAAAATGGTATTGTGATTGTAAGGCTGGTGCGAGAGTTTTTGGTACAAGTGCAAATATTATAAGTGTTATATGGTATCTTGGATACTGAATTCAAAATAAAGAGAAATTTACAAAAAAGTAATGCATTTTACGATTTTTGCATTAGACTGTGACAAAGATGATTTAACTGAAATTGATACTTCAATTATTGAAAATGATAGAAATGAGGCGGTGTTAGCATTTTTAATATGTTTTAGACGATTAAAAAAGGTTACGGAAGTTTTTTATTCTGGTCGATGTACCGATGACATGAGGGTATTTGGGGGTCTCAAAAAGGAGCAACCCCTGAATTTTTGTTTTTAAGGGATATAAAATTAATTAAATAGTTCGATGAAAAAACTTACATTTTTTTTTGCAATTTTTAATTTGATTGTCTAAAAAGAAAAATTAAAAAAAAAAATCCTAAAATTTGACCAAAAAATTACGATTTTAGGTAATTTATTGATTATAAATTTAAGCTTATATTTTTTAAATTAGGAAAGTTCCGATCTTAAATTATTGATAAATTATTGAAGATTCAGCTTGTCAAGATCTTCTAAGAAATATCCTAAAATTCAAAATTTTGATTTTTTTTCATATTGCTCCATATCGTTTATAGATCTATATCATTTTTGTCGAAGGGATAAATTTTTCTAAAAATTCATAAATATCAAATATTTTGAATCATCTTTTAAAATTAAACGTGAGCTTAAGCTCAAGTTCATAATTATAATCAAGCGTTTGAGTTAAAGTGTTTGAAAAAAAGCTCCAGGCACTAAAGATAATGTTTTAGATTTAGTTATTTTAGTGTATCTTGTTTAAATTTCTTGCGAAGTTTTGAACAGCATTTATTGATTTTCATACATAAAAACATTGCCTAAGAGTCTGAGAATAAAAATTTTTTAAAACTACTTTCTTAATTATGCTATGATAATATTTTCTAGTATATAATTGTTAGCAGGAAGCAATTTTTTTAGATGCGCAAAAATTTCATTTTCTTTTTTTCCCAAAAAAATAATAATTCAATTGAAAAGTTTTTTAAATAAAAAATGTAAGGCATTAATCAAATGCTTTTATTAAATTGAAATAAGTTATTTAAATTGTCATGTAGCAACAACAAAAAAACAAGGAATCTGTACACACGCCTCATCTATTTTCTGTTTAAGATAACTGCTTCAAAATATGCTGCTTTTTAGATGATTGTGCACATGTTTTTAATAAAAAAAATACTTATACTTGCAATATAAGATTTGAAATTTTATTTCAACAAAAAAAAAAAAAATGAAGATCAACTATTGCGCACAAAAAAATCATCCAAATCAGTGTCATAACTGCTTATATCTAATTAAAATTATAATTCTAAAATTATATGCCTCGGCTTCAAGCACCTTAATTTTAAAAAAAAATGAATAATAGCTTTTTTATCAGCTAAAATAGTCCTACACCACTTGTGATTAAACATTGCTATTTCTAGGTTATCGATATCAAATGGTGTTTTCTACTAAACTATTATTTCGAATAAAGTCTTATGAGCTGGTACTTGACTTGGAAAAAAGCCCCTAACATAACCATGATTTATTGTTTCCTTTCAGGGCAAGCATTTGAAGAGACAATTCATTGATCGGCTGAGAATATATGTCAAAAGTGGATCAGGTGGAAAAGGCTTGCCAAAATTGGGCGGAATCGGTGGAGATGGTAGAGTTTATTTTTAGCCGAAGCCTTTTAGAATAAATTCAATTTTTAAAGGTGGAAACATAATTATCCAAGGCAAGAGTAATATTACCTTAAAAAATGTGTATTCGAATAATCTGCGTAAAAGATACATAGCAGATGATGGCGAATCAAGTAAGTATGTATAAAAACACTTGATTTAAATTATTTGCTTATAATTTGCCAGAAAAATAAAGCCGTATGGCTCAAGTGGTCAAGACGTGGTCATTGATGTGCCGTGTGGAGTCACTGCAGAGACAAGTTCAGGCATTGTGATTGGCGAAGTGAATGCTGAAGATGAAAAATTGGTCATTGCCAAAGGTGGTAAGGGCGGCTCACCTCTAAACGACTACCAATCTCAGCCCGGACAAGCTTTCTCGCTCAATCTGGATCTAAAACTTATTGCAGACATAGGTCTCATCGGGTAAATGAAATAAATTCTGCTTCTTTTTTTTTCTTCTAATTATTTCCAAGATTTCCAAATGCTGGAAAAAGTACCTTTTTAAGTCTTGTTTCAAGAGCTAGACCAAAAATTGCCAATTACCCTTGTAAGCTTGTTAACCATCTTTTGGAAAAAAAAAAAGTTATAATTTTTAATTAGTCACTACGTTACAACCACAACTAGGCACACTTGAATTTGACGATAAAAGAGTAGTAGGTATTTAAATTTTATTCATGAAAAAAAAGGTAAATTTTATTTAAAAGATAACCTTGGCTGATTTGCCAGGTTTGATCGAGGGAGCTCATTATAACCGAGGAATGGGTCACAAATTTCTCAAGCACATTTCTAGAACCAAAATAAATGTGTTCATAGTTGATATAAATGGGTTTCAATTGAATGCCAAATTTGAAGCTCGTGACGCTTTTGAAAATATGGTTTTTCTGAATAAAGAATTGGAAATGTATGACACCAGTTTGGTTCAGAAGCCGTCCATTTTGGTGCTTAACAAAATGGACACAGAGAATGCTAAAGAAAAATATGAAAAATTTATGCACCAATTCGAAAATTATGAAAGTAAAATTTTTGAAATAAAAAGTTTGAGAGAAATTTTTTATTTGTTTCCAAAAGCATCCTTGCAGCAAATCGAGGACTATTGGCGACCATTGGAAAGAGTCGATTTCAGAAGTATTTTTAAAATATCAGCAAAAACCAACATGAACGTTGAAGAGCTTTGCTTAGAACTTAGAGAACTTATTGATGAATCAGAACAAACACCTAAATCAAATAAAACTAATTCAAACAGTTCAAATTAGCAAATAATGTAAATTATTGTGCAAATTTCTTAATAAATAATTGGTCTTAAGGCCTCAGCCAAGTTTGTTTTTAATTTTAATTCTGACTGAAAGTCTTCAATCAGATTGGAACGCATTTGAGACTTTAGCGCTTCAACTGCTTAAGAACAGTTGTTTTTATTTTTATTCTTTTTTTTTATTTTTGTTGTTTGAAATTAGGGATATTAAGCCCAAAATTAAAAACAAATTAGCTAAAAATTTTATTACAATTATCTTTTGATATCCATCAAGCAATTGTTTGGTTTTAGAATTTTATTTCATAAAAAAAAGAATCGAAGAAAATGTGTCATTTTTGAATCAAATTCTAAATATAAAAATTTATTTAAACAAATAAAAATTAAATAATAATGCTTAAATAGGATGTGAATTAATTCAGCTGATATTTCAAGTATTTGTTTAACCTTGAGATGTGGATTTACTTTCCTTTTGGTTTTTTTATTTTTTTAATCGCTTCAAAAATGGTTGATTTGCCAAAAAACTAAAAAAAATTTCTTAATATTTAGATTTAATTTAAATTCGAATTGAAAATAAAAAAAAAAGAAAAAATTGAAGACAACGATGCCTGAAACCAAAGTAAGTTATTTTTAAATAACCTCATCCAAAACACACACACCTTAATCAAATCACATAGCTTAGAATTAATGCTAAATTATAAAGTTCTTGTTAAAATATGTTCTTAATAAATGAAATTTCTGTTAAAATTGCGCATTAAATTTAAAACTTTATGCTCGCATTTATGTGTTCAAACGATGCTTGTTAAAATTTTATTAGATTAAAATTTCATCTTTATTTCAATTAGACTAATGAATTATCTAAAATTTAAAAAATAAGTTTAATTTTTGGCACACTCTTTATTTATTTTTATTAAGCCTTGCTTTTTTTTTTCTAAAAAATTTCTCCAAATAAAATGTTAAATAAACATGATAATTGATACCTTTAAATGGGATCCCAGTTCTCATATATTCGACTGTACATTGATGTCGAGCCGAATAATCACTCAAATAATATTTTACAAATAGACAGATTAATTTTATTTTCTATCTTGGGGTGAAAGCTCTAGAAAAAAACATAGCTAGGCTTGTGTTGGCAGAGATTCATTTTTTTACGACTTAAGTTCAAAGCGTTTCCGTGGATCCTTATCGAATAGAGAATTTAAAATAATAAAAACACAATCTTATCTTAATTTTTCTAGAATAATAAAAAATCATTTCCGTAATTTTATTTTAATAATCGCAACTTAGCAACCTTTTTGGTGTTATTTAAGAGTTCTCGACTTGTTCGGGAATATTTTTAATTAACTTTTCAAAAATGCTTTTACACATTTTTTTTAATTTAAGCTGCCAAATAGATAATTTTGTTTGCCAAAAATGCTTTAATAAAAACTTGAGAAAATTTCTTACTTAATCATTACTAGATTAAATAAAAACTATGTCGAGTATATTCAAAAATTTGTTCTCGATTCAGGCTGATAAGCGCACAAGGCGAAAATCGGAGCTTGCACAGGCCACAGGCAGCGAAGATAGAAGCCAAAAAACTCGTCGACACAGTGTGCCAGAGCCCTCATCGAACAAAAATGTCCAAGCGTATCTCGAGCCCATTCACGAGGTACATCCACAACCAGCTTTCTAAATTACTTCTTAGCTTTAAATGTGCTAGATTCTATCAAAAATGAACATAAATCAAAATTTTAATCCATTTCAAAAATTATAGCTAAAAATTTTTCAAAAATATTTTCAAAGTTTAGTTATTATTTATTTTTATTTATATCTTGGAGAATTTAATGGATGTGAATGTGCCAAGATGGAAAATATTTTCCTCTAAAATAATTTTAAAAATTTAGAAGAAGGGTTATATCAATATGTTTCGAGCATTTAGCATAATTCTTTTTATTACTATAAAAAAAAAATGATCGGCATTAAATGCATATTTTTTTAATTAAAATTATTATAATGTTTAAAAAAATTTTGTTAGCAAAATTTTAGTCTTTAATTTTAAAAGTTGACTATTTTTTTATTCTAAAGGAGAATTTATTTTTAATATTTATTAATGACTTCTAATGTTTAATTGCGCATAATAATTTTGATAAAAAATAATGACGATAGATTTGATTTTATTAGAAAAAATCTAGTTGCGTATTTATTTAAATTGTGCGAGCAATTAAAAGAAAAAGTCGATTTAATTTCTAAAAATTTTATTTGAACACATATATGCTGCCGATATCTGGAAGGCTAACCATTAATCTTTAAAATACTTTTTTTTTATCAAAGGTAAAACTAGATGGAAAAAAATTCATGTCATTTCATAAAATTTGATAGGCAATCTTAAAAAATTTCTAAGGAGCTTAATTTTCAGATCAGGAATCCACGATCTTGATAAAATAAATCATTTATACTTAATTTATTTTTTGAATGTAATTTTTGGTTTTTAAAGAATGAACATTTGGCATTCAAGACACCAAATATAAACATGAATTTACCACCGAACAAAAATTCTCCAAAAGAGAAGCGTTCATTTACGTTTTTTCGCTCACGAACTCTCTCGAGCAGTTCAGCTGACTCAACTAATGGTGTGTCGACTAGTCCGCGCATTTCGCCCAGGTCTCTTTTGGACAAAGTTAGAAAAAGGTCTCAAAGTGATGCCAAATCGCAGCAGCCAACTGTCGAAACAATTTCTGACAAGCCGCAACAGCAGCAGTTGTTGGTCAAGAAATTAAATGGTGCCTCGCCATTAAGTGCCGGCCCAAGCTCCACACGAAGACAGGTCACTCTGAGCATAAGCGAGGAAAGCGAGTACCAGTTCGATGCTTCCATGTCACCAACGACACGCTTAAAAGTAAGTGATTTTCTTTTTTAATTTTTGGATTAATTTTGTTAATAATAAAATTGCTTATTTCAATAAAGCAATTTTTCTATTATTTGAAAATTTTTTTAAAAATCAATTATTTTTATATTTGTTAATTAATAAAATAAGGAGATATTTTTCTTTAAATTTTCTTTTTTTTTAACATTAGTTTGAGATGGTTTAATCAGAATTGTTTTCTTATCAGCCATAAACGAAATAATATCTCCGTAAAAAAATTTTAAATCAAATTTGAATTATAATTAGATGAAAAATTAAAGAAAGTTAAGTAAATTGATAATAACATTAGGAATTTGTGTATCAGAATCAATTTTTTTATAATATAAATTTCAAGCCAATTATTTCGATTTACGTTGTTATCGGATCAATCATCAGTCAATAAACAGATAAAAAATTATTTTTCTTTAATTTTAGTAGAATGAAAAAAATTTCCAAAAATAGAATTTAATTTATTCTTACAAAGGTTTTTATTTTTAAATTCGAAAAACCGCATTGATCAATTCCTAGATATTTTTTTACTAATTTTCAATTTAAATTTTATTTTCATAATTAGCGGTTCAAATTATTTAAAGGAAATAAAATAAAATTTCCATTTTGATTAATTTATTTTTAGATGAGCTTGTTTCAGAAGACACCGAGGTCTGAACGTGGCCCCATTGGTAAGTAAAAGATAATTGTAAAATTTGAAATGGAAGTAACAAGACAGACTTTTCTTTAAATAGGTGCATCTAGGCAAAAATCATAATTTGCCTGAACAGATTTTTGCTTGTTTTATCATAAATAAAAACCTAAACTTGATAACAAGGTAGACGCATTTGTATCAAATTTTTAGAAGTTTTCAGAACTTTGCACCTTTAAAAAAAAGACTAGTATATGCTTTGACAATATTTTTTCATAAAAATAAAGCTAAGGGTTAGCTAGAACCAAATTCGAAATGCAGCAAAGCACTGAACAAGTAACTCAATAGCAACAATAAGATTTTAGAAAAAATAAATTATAATTTTGCTTGCTTGCAATGGTTGCAACCATTTGAAATTATGATGCGAAAACTGAATTAACTAAAGCCAAATTTTTAAATGTTTAGCATAATTCTCCTTATAAATATTTGATGTTTCGTTATTAGAGATTGTTTGAAAAATGAAGCAAAAACTCTCATTCAGTTTAATTTAATAAAATTTTAAAATTTTCACATGTACTCGTTTTTATTAGATAACTTTATCTTGAGAATTTATAAGTGCGCTTGAATTTCAATTTATTGGCAAGAAAATATTCAATTAGGAGCTGAAAGTACCATTGGAATTTGCGTTTTAAAAATGTCAGGAGGCCAACGAATCAAGTCATCAAGCAGCTCCAAAGCTCAATCGACCAATTCGCTCAGCAGCACTTTGAGCAATACAACCCTGCACCACTTAGGTCGACATACCAGCCGCCAATCCACCCATTCCCCTGTTGGTTTCTACCAATTTACCATTCTTTTTACCATTTCTCATTCTTCTATTTAGCATAGTATTTGCTTCGACTTCGATCACGGGTTCGAGGCTATAGGTAATTATCAATCAGTGATCTTCCACTTCCATTTCGCTTTTTTATTTTTTTAAACTAATTTTTAACAAATAAAGAGAACAATCAGATTTTCAGCTATTTTATGAAGCATAAATACTGCTACGACATCATGCCCAAAAGTGCCAAAATAGTGGTCTTTGACACTCAATTACTTGTAAGTATTTTTTATCTTTTTTTATTCATATTAGATATTTTGGCCAGGGACACCAAAAAATTTCAAGCTAGCACCGGTACTTGGTTATATGAAAATTCTAAAATTTAAGCTTTGAAAAACAAGAAAACAAAACTAGTCTCAGGTAAATCGGCATGCTGAGACGGTTTTTGAAAGGTTTTGTCAACAAATTTTATTTTTTAGTTTAAATTTAGAAATATTTTGTTTAAGATTACTGAGTCTGGACAAAAAGCAAAGTCATAGAGATAAAAGGAAAGATTAGTTTTTGGCATCAAATTGATTTTTTTTAAGTAGATAAATTAATAATTTTTGACAAATTATTAGAAATGCCGGAAAAAATTAAAATAAATTATTGTCATAAAATGGAAGAACGCTATTTTTGTTATCAATGTTTTGATAAAAATAAGGTTTTGGAAAATTTTTATTCAAGTCGATTTGGAAAATGCATTTACAAATTATGTTAAAAACAAAAATTTTTAATAAATAGCTTTTAAATAGAAAAAATAGTTTAAATTAATTTTAGAAAAATAAAGCAATACCAAAAAAATTATCAATTTTTGAATATTTTCCTAAAATTATTAATTAGAGGCTACAAAATAAAAATTTAAACAATTATTTAAAAAATTTTTTTTTTTCAAAGGTTAAAAAAGCTTTTTTTGCCTTGATCTATAATGGGGTTCGTGCAGCGCCACTATGGGACAGCAAAAATCAAAAATTTGTCGGAATGCTTACCATCACAGATTTCATTCTAATTCTGCAAAAATATTACCGCGAAGCCAATGTAAATTTAAAAATCTTGAAAAATTCTTTATCCTAATTTGTGACCAGGCCAAGATAGAGGAGCTCGAGGAGCACAAGATTGAGACATGGCGCGAAGTGCTCAAGGAGTACAGACGACCATTTATTTACTTACGTCCTGACGACAGTTTGTACGATGCTGTAAAAATTTTGACCCAAAATCGAGTGCACAGATTACCAATCATAGATCCTCATACTGGAAATGTAACCTGCATTGTCACTCATAAACGTATACTTAGATATTTGTATTTATTTGTAAGATAGAGTAAAATTTAGACTCAACTTGTTTAATTGATTAAAATTTTTCAAGATTTACGACATGCCACAACCTCAGCTTCTTAGCCAATCTATTGAAGAGCTCAAAATTGGATCTTTCGAGACCATAAAAACCATAAATACTAATGCGCGCATTGTAGAAGCGCTTAACATGTTTGTGGCCACTCGGGTGTCAGCACTTCCGGTCGTAGACCAAAACCAAAAACTTGTCAACATATACTCCAAATTTGATGTTATAGTGAGCTTGACAAATTTGATTTTTTTGGCATCTTGAAGTTTAGGATCCAAAAAAATTAGAGGCATTGTGAATTTTGGTACACAAATCAAATAAAAAATATTAAAAGTGCAATAGCTTAAATTCTGATGAACCAAAACATGTTCTGTAAATTGTAGCAACTGATACATCCTTTGTACCATCAATAGACTGAGTCTGCAAAACTCTGCAAAATTAAAAACATTGTGAATTTTAGTAAAAAAAACAAAAACAAAATTTTAAAAACGCCAGAACTTTAATCTGGAACGACTAAAACATGTTCTGTAAATTGTAGCAACTGATACATCCTCTGTACCACCACTTAAAGTTGAGTTGAATTTTTAGTATAATATAATATCTCAAATTTACAATTTTCTGAGTTTTGCAGATTTATTGCAGAGTTTTGCAGAATCAGTATATTGGTGATACAAAGGATGTATCAGTTGCTACAATTTACAGAACATGTTTTGGTCCATCAGAATTTAAGCTATTGCACTTTTAATACTTTGTTTTTGACTTTTGTACCAAAATTCACAATGCCAAAATTAGATCAAATAGTATTTTGTTTATAACTTTTGAATGGTATTTGATTAAATCTCTCTGCAACATGCTAAATAATGCAAAAACATACTGAATAGAATACGAGGCTCTGCAAAAACTCTGCAATTTAAATTTCGCAGTTAAATTCAATACTTTTTAATGACGTGCATTTTGCTGCAAAATGCAGAATTTTTGCAGAGTCTCATATAATATTCAGCATGTATTTTGCAGAGCGATTTAATCAAATACCATTCAAAAGTTATAAACAAAATACTATTTGATCTGATTTTTTGGATCCTAAACTTCAAGATGCCTTTTTTTATGTGTACAATTAAATTTTTCCAAGGATTTAGCCGCGGAAAAGACTTACAACAATTTGGATATAACTGTGACCCAGGCCTTGCAGTATAGACAGAAAAGATTTGATGGAGTGGCGAGCTGCACAAAAAAAGAAACTCTGGGTACCATAATGGAAAGAATAGTAAATAAAGAAGTTCATCGATTGGTAATTGTTGATGAAGAAAATCGAGTCAAGGGAATAATATCGTTGTCAGACATTTTGACATTTATTGTTTTGAAACAAGGAGAAATTTTTTCTCAGGAACAAACTCTTGGCAAAGCATCTTCCCTTACAACTTCATTTGGGTCCACTCGTTTGTCGCCGAGCACAGAGCATGTAAATGTAAGCAACATTCAGTCAAAATTGAGTCCTGGTGCCAACACGGTAAACATGAATGATTCGAATTCTTCTTCGAATTCTCGGACTTCGTCTCCCTTTGCTGTGGCTAATCAGCATCAATCATCGGAAAATGCCATATTTGAGGACGACCCAATGGAAGCAGAACCTGTAAAATAAAAAAAAATTGTTTTTGTATCATTTCTTTATTATTCAACTTAAAAATAACCATTTATGCTAGTAGAATTGAGGCATAACAATCGTTCAAATGTAAGAAACCCTCTTATATTTTCTCATAAAAATGCTTGAAACAAAAAAATTTTGATTGAAATTTTTTTATTATTTCTTTTACAAATCGACCAGCTTATTTAAATTTTATATATTGACGGAATAATAAAATATTTTAAAAAAGAATTATTTTAATCATTCTAATTTAGATTTTGATTTTAAAAATTGAGTTTCAAAATTTTTATCAAAATTCATTAGGATTAATTTTAATTTATTTTTCAAATTTCAAAATTTTAATGTTTATTTATAGATTGCAGTAGTTATAGGTCTACCTAGTCCTCACAATCAAATAAAACAATTTGAAATAATTTTCAGCAAAAAAATAAGATGAATAAAGCGAAAAATGCTCCACAAAAAAAATAAATATGCATGCAAGATTATGTTCATAAATTTTTTAAACTGTTCACTTTAAATCAAAATTTGCTTGACACAATTTTTTTTAGATTTGATTTTGCAGAATCAAAAAAAACTCGGATTTATTCGAGATTCAAAAATATCACCTCTTAATACAAGAGCTCTAAAAGGTGCCAAGTCATTAGAAGAAAAAAAATGAATCTATTGAAATAATTTGATTCAAAATATTTACGCAAAACAAATAAATATCTAAAGCTGATTAGTGCTCCTAGAACGCTTCTAGAATTTAAAGAATAATAATTATTTAAAAAATAAAGGCTTTATTGTGTAAATGTAACTTGAATAGAAAATTTAGATTTGAAATTATCACTAAAATTAAAGTCCAAGTCCGGACTTGGACTAGAATATGCCAATTTTTACCCAAGCAAAAAATTCAAACTTTTATATATTTTAAAAGCATGATATTATTAAAAAAGGAGCATCATAAAAATTTCCTGATAAAATATGAATGTCAACTACTGGTCATTAAATTATCCATATTAACGTAAAAAATTGTGATTTATTATCAATTTTACATTTTTTAATAATTAATTGAAATAATATTTTTAGAAAGAAAGCATCAATTTTTTCCAAATTCATTAATTTATTTTTTTTACAGTCAATTTTTATGAATAAAACCGGCCACTTCAATTTCCCCAACAACAAGTGGACCGATAATTTGGTCATGAATCAAGGGAAAGCTGATGGTATATCAGGCAAATTTCTCGATACGATCGACAATTTTTCGTCATCTGCTTTGTCAATCCATTTGATCTCACCCTTTCAGCATGTTTCTATATAGCTAATGCGAGTTTTGTTGTTATTTAGAACCAACAATTGAAAATATCATTTATTTTTTGAGAAATGATTCTTAATTTCACATTTTCCTATCATTTCTGATTTATGGGTTTATGAATAATCTTGTAAAAATTAGAAGGTAATTTTGGTTCTTTGCTACTCAATTTTTACAATTTAGTCCTTTTTTTGCTCATGATAAATGGAATTCATCTATTTTGTTGAGTATGGTCATTAATTTCATTAAATTGTAATCAAAATTTGACGTCAGTATTATACTTTTTTTGTTCTCATCTTTACCCCATCCGAATATCTCCTCTGTCAGCACTTTTCTAGGTTTTTTAGAATTTTGAACATTTTGAAGCAATTTTGTTAGCTTGGATTCTGTTTATCATATTAATTCATAATCATCTTCTAATCTGTCGAGTTAAAGGAACTCTTTTGCTCCTTACTAAATTTACCAGCTATTGTTCTCTAATATTCTCTAATTTTACTAAAAGATTGGTACCTCTGATATTGGTACCATTAAGTAAATCATTTTATCGCTGCTTCCAATTATTAACAGTTTAATAAAAACACTGCGTATATTTTTTAAAGAAATTCAATTATCAAGAATTTAATCTTTATTGAAAGTAAGCTTAAAGATAAATGCATTTGTCAGCGAAGCTTCTGACTTCTGAGATACACATCAAGTATAATTTTTACGTATCGTTGTTCATCAGTAAAGAAGCTTATGAATAAATGATACTTCTAGGTAACATGATTTAGATTTCTTAATTAAGTTGAGAATAAGAAAGGACTCGTTACACAGACGCTTGACTGAAATTTAATATTATATTAAAAAAAAGAGTAATAAATCAAGGAAAATTTTCCTTTATTTTTATTTAATTTTTTTTAATTCTTAATTTGAAAGAAAAACTAATTAGAAATAATTTAAATTCATTTTAAAACCAAATAAAGACCTAAAATAAAAAAGAGCATAATTTTCGAATATTCACATGAAACGCCGCTTTTTCCAGAAAAAAATGCTCCATTTTTTTTCTCAGTTGTCAAAGTTGTCATGAAAATCTCTGAAAAAGTTATTTTATTCATTTTTTTTGAACTAATTTTAAAATTGACAGTGGATTGAGTGGCCATTTTCAAGTCGTTGACTTTAGAAGAACTGACTCCATTCATAATTGCATCTGTGGAAGAATCAGCATCATTTTTAATAGAAAAATCTTCATCCACTGTGCCCAAACTAGCTTTCAATTCACTATTTAGATCTGTAGAAGTTTGAAAATTTGTTTGACTTAGTGTTGAGTCTTTGGATCTTTCAAAATGTATAGTTTTATTAGCAGCATTGGTCCTAGCTATTAGTTGTGTATTCGATGAATTAGAATTAGAATTCTGAGTGAAGCCATTGTCAAGAGAAAAAATTGTTTCACCAGGGTTCTCTGTGCTGCCGACAACCAGCCAGCTTGCTATTGTATTTTCAAAATTTGACATATTTCGAAAATTTTTCATTTGTTTATAAGACTCGGCCACATTGCTCAAGTCCAAATTTAAAATTCCAATTTCAGAATCACCAGTTATACTGATATCAAACAAGCAATCGCTGTTGTTGCCGCATTTTTCTCTAGCTACTGTCTCTAAATTGGAATCATTAAAAACTATTCCGTCTTGAATAAATTTTGGAATAAAAGCCATGTCCAAATGACTGTGATATCTAAAGCCGAGCTCATAGTAAAAAATACTTTCATTTTCACTAACCATCCACTTTTGTCCAAAGTTCTCAAAAATATCTCTATCATTTTTTGCATTTAGATTTAAAAGCGTTCCATTTGGTAGAATAAAATCGTCAGAAGGATCACCATTAAAATTTCCAAGTAAGCCGACAGTTCTACTCCTGTAATTCTGAGAAATTGAAGTAAAAAGCATCAGAGCGTTTCTACTTGATGTGACCAATATTTCGACATTAATTCCAACATTGTAAACCAGTTCTATTTTAGTTTGGTCTGTGACTGTAAACTGGAGTCCATCGAAAGAAAGACTCTCATTTTCGACATAGAAAAACTCTCCGTTTATACGGATAAAAAGGTTGTTTTTAAAATCGAGCTCTACTTGAACATGATATGTGTTATTATTTCCTTTGACAGATATTGCCTTATAAACTGTTCCTTGAGAGATTGTTCCGTTTTTTGAAGTTATTGGAGCTATCCGAACTTGAACAGTAAAGTTTATGTCCTTAATTTGGAACAAAGTGTATTCACCATATCCATTAAAAGTGTATGCCAGCTCATCAAATGTTAAAAAGTGAGGATCCCCCATCACAAAAGCTACTCCATCATTAACCCATCGAGTACTGTCATCCGAAAGCCTTTTTTCATAGTACAAATCACAGTTATCAGACAAAACACAGCATCTTAAATATGGAGCATAAATTGCCAGCTCTGAATTTAAGCTATTATAGGAATTGTAAATCAAAGTTCCCCCTCCTGGAGGTCCGACCAGTAATGAACCCTGGCTGTCATAGCAGCATTTTTGGTAGACAGTACCAGTTGAGAACCATGTTTCAAATGATCTATAGCATGTTTGAGCTTTTGGATGGAACATGTTACATTTAGCTCTGTTCCAAGTATTGCACAAGTTATCCATGTAATAAAGAGTAAAAAAATTAGAACTTGAATTAGATGGAATCATGGGTGGACATGGTGGCAGTATGTCTATAAAAAATTGTGGATTAGGTTGTGACCGATGCCATAATTTACAGTTAAATTCGGCTGTAATCAACTCAATAATAATATAAATTGGCATGACTAATAAAAAAATTAATGAAGGATTTAAAATAAATCTAGAAGTTTGAGAAGGCGCTAAAGCAAAGTAAGCTTCTTCAATATCAACCATAGATGTTTGGTTAAAAATATCAGAAGAATTTACACATGACGCTTTGGATACACCAGGTCTAGCCAAACTTATTTCTGAACCATTATTGTTTATTCTTATAAGATATAAATCAAAAACAGAATCACTGTCTATCGATTCTAATTTTATTTCTTCATTGACACTGGCATTGTAAACCTCCTTGATTTCTTCAATTTTGTTATAACTAGACTCTTTTGTATATAGGTAACCATAATAGTTTGTGGTGTTATCTATTAAATAAACATGAATATAGCCGATTTTTTTCATGAATGGAGTTTTAAATTGACAAGAAAAAGAGCTTATAATTTTACACTCAACTTCAATTGAGTCAAGAAAAATTTTTGCAGAATCTTTATCCAAATCAAAACAAGGGCCACTCACTGTAACATCTTCTCCTCCAAAAAAATAAACACTATATGGATTCAAGCTCATATATGAACGATAATCACATTCAGTTTCAATTAGTTCACCTTCATCCACCTTAAAAATCAATTTTCCCAAAATGTCAACATTAGATTTTTGAGTTAAGTCAATCACATTTTGGGTAAGCGATCCAGAGATTGAGTCAAATTTGATTCCGTCTCCGGCATTAATGCCAGCCTGAGCATGCACAGGTATATTTTTCGACAAAGACCATCAATCCAGAAATCTCATGGCTGATTTGATCCAATGTTGTTTGATCTGTTATTTCTCTGTGGTATATTTCACCACCTTTGGTGATGTCGATATCAGTCCAAAATGGAGCTATGATAAAGTTTTTCAATGTTGGAAATGAGAGTGGCATATAGCTGCGAACACCACTACCGAAAGACAAAACACCATTTGTACCAATGAACAATTTTGAGAATCTGTTACCATTAAAAGTAAAATTTTCACCAATTTTAAGTGGGCCCTCAAATGAATCGTCGGCTTTTAGCATAACATGGTCGTTTTGCTCGGTTCCAAAAAGATACATAATATTGTCATGACATTGGATCTTTATGGCCTGGTAAAATAAAAAAATGATAAAAATTCTTTGATCCATTTTTATTTTTAAGTATTTTTTTTATTTAATGTTTTTTCTATTTTATACTAGACATAGAAAGTTTTTCATTTTTCTTATTTTTATGTTTCACTTGAGATAATTTGATTTTAATTAATAGAAAACTGATTATTTGATGACTGAGCAGTTTAATATTCGAATTAAAATAACTCTAAGATCTAGAAAAAGCTATTGACTATTTGGAAATTTACGAACAATAGAAATGAGTTTTAATTTCATCCCTTGAATTTTCATTTTGCTAATTTTTCATTTTTTAACTTGCTAAAAAAAATTTATTTATTTAAAAATTTTTTTTATAAAATAATTTTAAGGAAAAAAAAATTTATTCCAGTATTTATAAAAAAATTTTTCCAATTTTTTTTTTCTGATCTTAGTCAATGATTTTAAATAATTAAATACAGTTTGTTGCAAAAGTTAAGAATTTTTTTTTTTTTCGTTAACAAAATAATTATTCCTGCGTAACTAATTCAAAAAATAAAATAGAGCTTATAGAATATTATTAAATAGAATTTGCAACATTTTATCAATTCAAAAGCATAAAAAAAAAACTACGTTAAAAATGTCCCCAAGATTTTAAGATTTTCCCTAAGATTTGCATTTCTGCCACATTTTACATTTTCTTTCAGTCTTTCACCGCTACAGGATATAATGGAGAAATTTCTTAAAAATTATTCATTCATTTTGACTAGCGTCACTTCTTCCAAAAAACATTCTTTTGTGCGCGGTTTCTTCATTCTTATCCAGTGTTGTCCCTTAATTTATTGTAACTTCTTTACAGGCTTTCATGTGCAGACTTTACAATGTTATTTCAATTTTTTGGTTACAGGACCTGCATTCAACTTTAATTTCTTTGTTTGACAGTCAATGATTTGAGTAAGATTTTGCTTCGACAACTGCTGGTATTGTATATTTTATAGTGATGTGAGTCGTCTCGACCTAAGTCGACTTTCTTTCGACTTTTCGGCTAATCGTCACCAATTTTTAGAAAATCGACTTTTAGCCGACTAATATCCTTAAAGGTAGACCTCAGTAGAAGAATATTTTCAATGTGGCTGTGAATATTATAAAAACCATAAATACCAATGCTCGCATTTTAAAAGCGCTTAACATGTTTGTGGCCACTCGGGTGTCAGCACTTCCGGTCGTAGACCAAAATCAAAAACTTGTCAACATATACTCCGAAATTTGATGTTATAGTGAGTTTGAAAAATTTGATTTTTTGTATCCTAAACTTCAAGATGCCTTTTTTTATGTGTACAATTAAATTTTTCCAAGGATTTAGCTGCGGAAAAGACTTACAACAATTTGGATATAACTGTGACCCAGGCCTTGCAGTATAGACAGAAAAGATTTGATGGAGTGGCGAGCTGCACAAAAAAAGAAACTCTGGGTACCATAATGGAAAGAATAGTAAATAAAGAAGTTCATCGATTGGTAATTGTTGATGAAGAAAATCGAGTCAAGGGAATAATATCGTTGTCAGACATTTTGACATTTATTGTTTTGAAACAAGGAGAAATTTTTTCTCAGGAACAAACTCTTGGCAAAGCATCTTCCCTTACAACTTCGTTTGGGTCCACTCGTTTGTCGCCGAGCACAGAGCATGTAAATGTAAGCAACATTCAGTCAAAATTGAGTCCTGGTGCCAACACGGTAAACATGAATGATTCGAATTCTTCTTCGAATTCTCGGACTTCGTCTCCCTTTGCTGTGGCTAATCAGCATCAATCATCGGAAAATGCCATATTTGAGGACGACCCAATGGAAGCAGAACCTGTAAAATAAAAAAAAATTGTTTTTTATCATTTCTTTATTATTCAACTTAAAAATTACCATTTATGCTTGTAGAATTGAGGCATAACAATCGTTAAAATGTAAGAAACCCTCTTATATTTTCTCATAAAAATGCTTGAAACAAAAAAATTTTGATTGAAATTTTTTTATTATTTCTTTTACAAATCGACCAGCTTATTTAAATTTTATATATTTACGGAATAATAAAATATTTAAAAAAAAAGAATTATTTTAATCATTCTAATTTAGATTTTGATTGTAAAAAGTGGGTTGCAAAATTTTTATCAAAATTCATTAGGATTAATTTTAATTTATTTTTCAAATTTCAAAATTTTAATGTTTATTTATAGATTGCAGTAGTTTTTTTTTAGATTGCAATAGTTATAGGTCTACCTAGTCCTCACAATCAAAAAACTGAAACCCACAAATAAAACAATTTTCCCCAAAATATAATAATTTTCAGCACAAAAATAACATGAATAAAGCGAAAAATGCTCCACAAAAAAAATAAATATGCATGCAAGATTATGTTCATAAATTTTTTAAACTGTTCACTTTAAATCAAAAAACAGCTTGACACAATTTTTTTTAGATTTGATTTTGCAGAATCAAAAAAAACTAGGAATTATTCGAGATTCAAAAATATCACCTCCCTGTACAAGAGCCCTAAAAGGTGCCAAATCATTGAAAGAAAAAAAATTGAATCTATAGAAATAATTTTATTCTAAATATTTACGCAAGACAAATAATTATTTAAAGCTCTTAAGTGTCTTGAGTGAACTAAATTACAATAATTTATTTAAAAAAAATGGTTTTATTGTGTAAAAATAACTTGAATAGAACATTTAGATTTGAAATTATCACTAAAATTAAATTCCAAGTCTAGACTTGGACTAGAATGAGTCTATTTTGACCCAAGCAAAAAATTCAAACTTTTATGTACATTAAAAACATGATATTATTAAAAAGGTCCCATCATAAACATTTCCTGATAAAATATGAATGTCAACTGATAATCATTCGACAATTTTGTTCACTTTTTGAAAGACAATAAAAAAAAGAAGAAAGCTACCGGATTAAAAAAGCCGTGACTGCTGTGTCAAATTTATTAATCAAATATACAAAATATGATACAAAAGATTTTATCTTTTTTTGTTTTTGAAAATTTATTTGGATTAGGATTCTTTTACTCTACCCTAAATATTCTAGGTAGAATAAAAGTAACCTTTTCTGACCAAAAAAATATTGGGTCTATAAAAGTTACTTTTATTCTACCTAGAATATTTAAGGTAGAGTAAAAAGAACGGCACCCATTTTTTTTGCTAAATAATTAACTAAAATCTTTGAAAAAATAATTATAAAAAAAAATATATATCAACATACGGTGGTGTTCCGGATTTAGGAGTTTACGATAACTTGTGTAAAATTTATGCAATTAATTATTATTAATTGTTTACATAAATATTGAATTAAGTAATATTAATTAATTACCAAAATAAATTAGAGATATTTTTGAAAAAAATGTAATCCTTTTCAAAAATTATACCATAGGTAAAAAACCGTGATTTATTATAAATTTTACATTTTTTTAAAAATTAATTGAAAGAACATCAATAATTTCCCAATTCATTAATTTTTTTATTTTACAGTCAATTTTTATAAATGTATTTTAGTAAGGCGAATTTGATATTTTTTTAGATTATTCAATTTTATAATCATTAATAATGATTAAAATACTAAATAGTATCATAAGATATTATTAATTAAAATACGAGAAAGTGATGATGAGAAAAATAACAGGTCGTCCACTAAAATTTAAATCGCTAATACTTTTAATTTATTTTGACATGAAAATTCTTAAGAATTTGTAGGTTACTTGAATTCTAATATACTGATTAAAAGTATCTGTAAAATAATTTGAAATTCAACATTACTAATCAAAATAATCAAAAATAATTTTATAAAGCGTTTGATTTTTTGTTAAAATTTAGTTGTCAATAAAATTAAGAATATATTTAATTTTTTTTAATTAAAAACATCAAATAACAACAAACTAGATTGAATCTAAAATAATAATGAAAGTAAAATTTTATTAAAAATGACTAAAAAAAATAAAATTTAAGAAAAATAAACTTGAAAAAGGAAAAATAATAAAAAAAGCCTTATGCCAAAAAAATTAGATCTTTTACCGTTCTGATTTGGTGAACCCAAATGAGCAGCATTTGTATTAACAATGTTCCTTAAAGATGATTCTGTGAAAATTGGGCTAATGAGAGTAATGAATTTTTCTAATGAGCAAGATAAAGCGCGTAATTCTGTAAGTAATTGATGATTAACTCTAAATAGATCGGCCCGCAATTCACTAATTTGCTGATGGGTACTTGTGTGGATCATATTCAATTGCGACTGCATGTCGGCAATTATTATGTTGCCATTGTTTTGAGGTAGATTTAGCTCAGGTAAATTCCGGTTTTGAATATTTGAACATGGCATTTGTCCATTTGAATTATTGTGCTGATTTTGATAGCCGATTTGTTCAGTCATTTGCCAATGGTACTTGTATTTATTTTTTTATTTTTACTTATGACTTTTTTTTTAGAATTGATTTAAAACTTTTTATATGCTTATTTTTTAGATTTTATATTATTTTTTTGTATAGTCAATTTAAGCTTTTATTGTGGTTTGAATATTTTTTTATATTTATCATAATTTAAACAAAATGTCTTTCTAAATTACTTAAATTAATGAGGATGTTAATTTAATTTTGACCATGAAATTAAATAAAGAAAATTGATTAATATATATTTTTTTTTTTTCAGTCTTCATAAGAATTTTTTACTTTTTCTTTTCTTTCTCAACTAATTTTTAATTTAAAGTGATAGCTTTCAAAGTTTCTTTAAAAAAATTTGTGGCATTTAAAAAAAATTTTATTCTAAAAGAGTTCTTAGAATATCGCAGTAAATCGAATAAAATTATTATAAATCAGAGTTGTTTAAAAGTCCCATAAAAAAGTCCAAGTCATTGAAAAAAAAGTCCAATTCCTGACTTTTTTTAAAATTTGCTAGATCAGGCTTCATATCAAAAATTTTGTATACTCCTGGGTTGTTTAATGCTATAGATTTAGCCATATATTTGAATTTTCTTGCAATTTTAGCATAAAATTCTTCCTAATTCTTCTTCAATTTTCAAGATTTAAAAGCCCGGACTTGGACTTGACTTGAGACTTGTGACTTTTAGACATTTGTTTTAAATTTAATAAAATCATCAGGAAATATAGGTTTTTTTTTTTATTTATTTTTTATTTGTTGTAATTTTTCTAAATACTACTACTGCTACCAAAATTAAAATTCCAACCTTAAAATTTAAAATTGTTATTCTAGAGCTACTTATTCGTTACTGGTGTTTTTGCTTTTCTTGTATTAGATTTAAATTTGATGTTAGTTCTAGTAAATTTCAAGCTTTCATGTCCTGAAATTTAATGAATTAAAATTTCTAAAAAAGTAAAATTTTAAATTTTAAAAAAGATTCTGCTTTAAAACTAAAAAAATTGACATTCAAATATATGCTTTTATTGAAAAAAAGACGATTATAGATGCAGAATTTAATAAAGCTGAACCTCAAGGCACAATAAATGAAATTGCTTATCTTTCTTTGAAAAATAAAATCTAATTTTTTTTCTTTTTCAGCAATGTTAATTTTTTTTTTCAGCTTTTATTTAATCGACTCCATTAACTTAGTTCCTTTGGTCTTAAATCCTCATTTGAATCAAATTATTTGATTAATATCTTTTTAAAACGAAAAGTTCCAATTTCCTTTGACTTAATTATTTTAACTTGAAATTCTATGTCTGCATTTTGTTAACAGATTTAAAAAATTTTTCTTTACATGGTATATAAATCGATTTTAAAAACTCAGTTTGATGGCAATAGCATAATAAAATATTTAAAAATTTAAAAATGGAATTTCAAAAAAAGAAATTACTGCTTCAGAATTGAAATTCAGTCTTACCAATTCAAATGAGGTGCTTGAACTATCAAGTGAAATCAAAACATCAAGCAGCCCAGGAATAAGTGGTATTCCAACGAAAGTCCTGAAAACACCCTCTAAAAAATTAACTGCCATACTTTCTTATCTATTTAGTTGCTGTATCCTATTATGCAAAATTCCTAATATATGGAAACTAGCGGTAGCAACTTCCTTTACAAATACAAAGGGGTTTTGATGATGTTAACAATCATCAGTATATCAATTCTTCTACCAGTCTCCAAGCTTTTTGAAAAATTAATATCAAAAGAAATAACTAAACATTTCAATGATTCTAACATACTATCAGTTGATCAAGATGGTTTTAGAACTAACCATAGTTGTGAAACAGCTCTGCATGAAATCATCTCGAAAATGAATGAAATTCAAGTAAGGTTCCGGTAATGCAAAACGTCCACCCTATCTTAGGGTTCGATTTTCGACCTCAAATTCGTAATCTGCATATATAAAAATCCCAGAATACCAATTTTTAGGGGGAGTTGAAAAAAAAATTTTCCGCTACAGGGGTTCAAAGAGTTTTTTAATTTTCCAAAGTATGCTTCGGTCAGATGAGAATATCTTTTGCATACAAATACAAAAGATATATAAATCACATGTCTAGGAAAAAATAAGGAAAAAATTAAAAATTTTGTAGAGGAAAAAATTCTTTACTAGAAAATAGTTTTTTTTTCATCCAAAAAAAAATTTAGTCTCGAGATTTTTTCAAAAAAAGCCCAAATTTTACCCATTTTTTGTTTTTTTTGTATCTAGTTCCAGGGGACCCCCTTGACCCTAAATGAGATATACAAATTTTGAAACCAGAGAAAATTCTGAACGAATTGTAGGTTTAACTTTTTCAAAATTTTGATTTTTAAGCAAAATAAATTAGTTGAAAAAAACTGTTTTAATTATTTTTATTTTGTTTTTTTTTTATCTGAAGGAGCTTATGCTCGAACAGAAAAACAAATAAATAAATGTATCTAATCAGAAGTCTTATCATCTTCATAATTCAATTATGTTTAGTGAAGTTTCAAAAGGAAAATTTATCAATAAAATAGAAGACACTTTTCAATATTTTTATACAAAATTTATGAAAAATCTAATCATACAAGATCTTCATCTTGGCAAATCAACATTTGCTAACCGAATAAACAAAAATTTAAATATTTTAGAATATAAATTGTTTAGAAAGTTTGATATTAATTATAAACTCTTTTAAATTAATTTGGTATAATTAAACTCTATATAAATTTGAAAAACAAAATTTTGTTAAATTTAAATTTTTATTTATTGATTTTCAATTTAATTTAATAAATGAGTTCATTAGGCACTTGAGGTCTGACAGATGTCGTTCGATTGAACTGTAATATACATTGCTCTTAGAAGATTTGATTATTTACATTAATATAGAGAAAAATCAAAATCATAATTAAATTTAAAAATTTTCTAGAAATTTTGATGTTTTTCAATAAAATTTTAATTTTAATTATTATAATTCAAATTGAAATAAATCAAAATTTTTAATTAATTTCAGAATTATTGTAATCTTTTATATTTTAAAAAAACCTCAAATGGCCACTTGTGAATATTTAGCTCAATTTAAAACAATTGTATCAAATCAAAAAATTACCTAAATAAATATTTTACAACTTAATTCATTAAAATTTTGATTTTTAAAAAGATAAGAAAAGCAACTTTTGAATAATGTTTAAGTGACTTAAATAATTTAACAGATTATGATCAACTTAGAGAAAATTTAATAATCTTATAGTGGGCTCTTGAGGGCCTGGATCGACTAAATCATGATTAATAGTTTATTTTGTTAAACCGACCTCAAAATCGTATTCCTTGACCCCAGAAACCCAAAAAAAGTTGTTTCTTTCACTGAAAAACCTTTTTGAAAAAGAAATATTCAGGGTGTTTTAAAAAATCCGGTCTAAACCTGTTTTAGCAGTTTTTATAGGGTTTTCACATGTCCAGACCTTTTGAAAAATAATTTGCCAAGCAGAACTTTTTCTCCTCTATCAGAATCAAAAGGGTGTTTCAGGGTGTTTTAAAGTGTGTTTAGTAGCTGTGTGGGGGGGGGTTTTAGGGGTGTATTAAAAGAGGTTCTCTTTTGATGGATACTTTATTGAATCTAAATAAGTAAAAGGAAACGGCCGTCTTAAGCCAATGTAAATAATGTAAATAGTGTAAATAGTATGAATAATAGAGTTGTACATAGAGATTTTTATAGAGTTTTAGATGGAAAGGAAAAGCTTAAGATAAGCGTCATTGTGATGCTTATCTAGTTGTATATAAATGTAAATTTGAAAATGATGTTTTGTTTAAAAAGCATAACTTGCTTTGCTCTTGTGGTTGCTACACCACAAAGTGTTATGTACAAATTATTTTTAAACTTGAAAATTTTATATAATAACAATATTTTTTTAATATAAAAATTGATATTTATTAAAATTGAGGTTGTTAGAAATAAATATATCAAAAAAAAAGGTATTTTATAATATTTAATGCGATTTACACAGGGTTCTTTTTTTTCGCTTTTTTGATGGGTGCTGTTTTTATAGGATACCGATAAAAATTCATCAAAAATAATTTTAAAAAAATTTCAAATTGTCAAGTTAATTTTGAAATGAAAATAAAATTAAAACTTTTAACTTAAATAAATTTTAAAATTAATCAACCTGTTAAGCTGATTTTGAAAAATTGGACAATATTAATCAAATTAGTTTATTTTATTTAAAATTTGATTAAATTATATGAAATTTTATTTAAATTTTTAACAGTAAATTAAAGACTATTTTACATGCTTTATTGCAGACAAAAAATTACCACTTTTTACTTGGTAACTAAGTCATGAAGAAAATTTTTTTTCAACTATTTATTTAAATAATTTTCACTCGCATATTTAAAATGAACCTAAATTTGAATGATTCAGATCGTAAAGAAATAATAAACGAATTTAATCAAAATTATCGTTTGTACTTGGAAAATAATTTGATTCTGAGTCTGATTAGCGATACTGTTTTTAACACCCAAGCTAAACTCATTCATTCGTCCTCTTCGGCAACCTTTGAATCGGAAAAAAATGACCCCAAACAAATGCTTGATGAAAAAATCCGTGACACATTTTTAAAAAGCTATTTCATAACAAACAATTCGGACAATAATTTCAAACTGCCTGATGAAATAAAGATAGATCCGCTGAGTTTTGATGCCAAAAATCATCTCGTAGAAACAATTGAACACAAATTGGATGAATTTTTAGATTTAGTAGACGAATTTACGGCCTATGGTTGTTCAAATGAAATAAATGAATGCCGTCCAAAGTTAGACCAAGAACTGTCAGGCTCAAAACAAGAAAATGTTACTTTCAAATTTAATCAAATGCTCAAACATATTGATGATATCGAATTGGAGAGCAAAAGACTTGATGATGGAATCAATATTAAACTAGAACATTGTATGAATACTTCAATGGAAGTTATTAATTTGATTAGTAAAATTTTAAAAGATTTTAAACTTGATTTTTATGCGCACATGAGCGAAATTCAATGTCAAGGGGCAGTTTTGTCTTGTGACTTGCTATTGACCAAAATTGAGATGATCAAGAATGAAATGTTGCATGACTTTTATAGTCCTGAAAAACTCAAAGCATTAGGAATAATTAAAAATCACATTCAAATGGAAACAATGCTTGCCAAGGATAATTTGAATCAAACGAAATTTACACTAAATACATTCAATTCGTTTGGCTCTGAATTCGATTCGATTTTAAAAACTTATTTAGATCTTAAATCAAAACACGAAAGTAAGCAATGGACTTTGAACAAATTAAAAGAAGAATCTCATTTTTTAAATTAGATAGAATTAGCGTTAAAATTTTATACATAATTTTGTAAACTTGGTATATAATTCGAATTGACTCAAAAAAAAAAAAATTTCCATTATATTTTCTCAATTTGAAATTGCAGGTGTAAAGATCTGCGTTGACCACATTTTATATATGTTTAAATTGAATTTAATTGACCGGTACTTTTAATACAATTTATTTATTTATTTAAATTAAAATGTGCTTGAAAAAAGAGCACTCTTCTTTCTGCATAAAAAATAATTCAAAACATTTCAAAATAAAAAAAGAATAAAAAATTAAATATAAAGTAAAAAAGTAGTTAATAGTTTATATATAGTTTTTTAAAATGGATTTTTTATCACTTCTACTCCAATCACTGCTTATTAAACTTTTAATACAATGATCACAATGGAATCATTAGTTTTCTTTTATTTTTTGCAACTAAATATTTTTTGATAAACAATTTTTTAAAGGATGATGTAATTGATAATTTTTTTTGGTTAATAATTATTTCATTTAAAAAAATGTCTAGCTTTTATAAATCAAAAAAGTTTAAAATTCTTCGAAGAATAAAGTCAATCTCTTTAATTATCACAGTCAATGTGAAAATATTCTTATGTTGAGGAAATGTGCAGTATATTATTAATTATGCTTCGGCCATCAAGTATTCTATTAGTATTTTTAATGTTTAATTTTGTTACTTTTGTACAAAATAACAAAACAGAACAGAATTAAACTCTAAAAAAATTTGTAATTTTTATTCCAAAAATCTGCTAATGATGTGCAAAATCTTTTCAAAATACACTACAGTCAAATTTGTCATAGTTTAAATTATATTATACTCGCATTGTTTTGCTGGGATTTTCTTAATAATCCAACTTTGAATGTTGAACAATTTTTAAAATATTTTTCAGTTTAAATATATAAAATCTCAAAGGAACCATTTTGTTGAAAAATTTTTTCTAAGTATTTTCATATCTCACATATCAAATAATCATATATCAAGTAATTTAGTTATTCGTTAAATATTGTAGATCTATTTTTTTTAAAAAAATAATCCTTTTAAGGATATAAAAAAGTAGAATATTTTTTTTGATTTATCAATTTAAATATAATTAGGATTTGGTTATTAAAATGCAAAAATGAATTAACTTTATATACTTTATTTACTTAACCTCATTCAAGTTTGTATTCATGCTCTTTTAATTCTCATATTTTTTTTAAGGTTTTCAATTTATTTATTAATCGAAAAATAATCTCAGCATATTTTTTGAACCTAAAATGGTTTAGTGACCAACAGAACTGTTCCCAAATAAAAAATTTCACAAAAGATAAAGATAGACACAAACTTCGGTTATAAAAATATGAAATAAACTTTTTTAAACAAATATTGAAGCAAAAAATGGTAAATTAAAACAATTTAAAAATACCTTTTTATTATTCAATTTAAACATTTCTCTTATTTTTTTATTTTTTTATACTTATTATCAAGATTTTTAATTTAGAAAAAATTTTGTTAAACAATTCCAGATTAAAAATGAATTAATTTTGTTTAAATTATGAGATAATCACATTTTTAAAAATGGTCAAACAAACAATACAAATATTTTGCCGAATTAAGCCGACCAAAGCCAAAAAAAGCGTAAATCTTATTTTTTAATCGATGTTTTATTGACATTTTTTCTTCATTTAGTTGTATGAAATTGATTGCAAAGATTCTAGTGACATAATAACTTTTTCGGTCCCTAAAGATGTTTCCGAAGGTTTCATTAACAATAAAAAAGAAGAATACAAATTCAAGTAGAATAAAATAAATTTTTTACTTTGGCAAAATTTATATTTTATTCAAAGATTCGAACGAATATTTAATCAAGACACAATTCAAGATGATGTATTTAAACAGGTCGCCGAACCTGTTATTGAAAAGTATATCTCTTCAAAAAATTAGAGAAAAGAATTAATCTTAAATTTCTAAAGTGTTTTATCTGGCTATAACGGAACAATTTTCGCCTATGGTCAAACTGGTAGTGGAAAAACATTTACAATTACAGGTGGCCCTGAAAAATACACTGACCGTGGTATAATACCGCGATCTATTTCATATTTTTTCGAAATGTTTTCTAAAGTAATTCAATTTTTAACAATATAAATTCAAAAAAAAAATATAAAATTTTTTTCAAGAAACCAGAATATTCATTTACAATGCACATTTCATATTTGGAAATTTATAATGAAAATGGTTATGACCTTCTTGATCCCCAACATCAAGTTTCCAAACTTGAAGACTTACCGTAAATAATAAATTTAAATAATTAGTTTAAATTGTTTTTTTTTTCATAAAATTTAAATTAGAAAAGTGACTTTAATGGAAGATGAAGACAATAATATTCACTTGAAAAATTTGTCCATTCATCCGGCAAATAATGAAGAAGAAGCTTTGAATTTGTTATTTTTAGGTGATACTAATCGAATGATTGCTGAAGTAATTTGAATAAAAAAAAATTAAATTTTTTAAATTTTGTAAATATTTTAAAGACTCCTATGAATCAAGCTTCGACCCGGTCACATTGTATCTTTACCCTACACATTACAGCTAGGGAAACAGGGTCAGCTACAATAAGAAAAGCAAAACTTCATTTAGTTGACTTGGCTGGGTATTTTTTCCTATAAAAAAACCATACAAGAACTAATTTTTTTCCAAGATCTGAGAGAATCGGTAAGACAAATGCAAATGGAATTTTGCTTACCGAAGCTAAATACATCAATTTATCTCTACATTATTTGGAGCAAGTGATTGTGGCTTTGGCTGAAAAAAATCGGACACATGTACCTTACCGGAATTCGATGATGACCTCTGTGTTACGTGACAGCTTAGGAGGAAATTGTATGACTACTATGATTGCCACATGTTCCATTGAAAAAAAAAATTTAGATGTAAAAAAAATTCAAAATTTTACAGATAAGTTTATAATAAAATTAAAAGGAATCTATATCAACCTGTCGATTTGCACAAAGAGTGGCCATGATCAAAAATGAAGCGATCGTCAATGAAGAACTGGATCCTAGATTGGTTATAAACAGGCTAAAACGAGAGGTTGAGGAACTGAAAAATCAGCTATCTATAGCAAATAATGGTGAAGCTTTTGATGGAGATTTAAGTCAAGATGAGATAGAAAAATTGAAAATTTTGACACTAAGATATCTCGAAGACAGAGATAACGATTCTAGTCTAAATGTTGGAGCTGACATGAGAAAAATAAATTTTTGCTTCAAATTATTAAAGGACATGTACATTCAACTGTTGGCAAAGAGTAAAATAGCTCCCGTGCCGGGACCGAGTAATCAGCCGGCAAATGTTACAATAATTGATGCTTCACATTATGATTCTAAAGAGCTAAAAGATTTAAAAGATACTTTAAGACAAAGAGATAATGAAATAAGTATTTTGGTTAACATGTTGAAAAAAGAGAAAAAAAAATTTGAAGACTTGATGCAAGGGTTGTTGTTTTTTTTATTTAATTTTTTCAAATTTGATATTAAATTAATCTTAAATTTAATTTCTAGGAAACCTCCTGTGCATGTACTTTCCAGCAGTGGATCAAACGATGATTTGCCGAAAGAGTTTAATAAAAACCATCCAAAGAGACAAATTTGTAAATTTAATTTTTTTAATCTATTTACTTATTTATTTAAAAAAGTGCAAAATATGTCTCTTGGTCGTCAGGAAGCGTTTGAGATATTCAAGAGAGATTATGTCGGAAATCAAGAAATTGAGGAACAAAAAAAATTTTTGAAAAAAAGCTATGCAGAGGCTAAAATGCTTGGCGAATTGATAAATACAGCTAGGACTAAGCTTCGTAATTTGATTTTTTTGGTTTTTTAATCAATTTTTTGTTTTAAAAATTTTTTTGATCTACACCTAAGAAACTTTATTAATCTTTGATAAAAAAAATTGTTCACTTGAATTCTTTTCTAGCACTTACAGTGCTTAAGAAATACAATGCAAATACCATTTTTTACGTAATTTTACGACAGATTTGCTAAAATTAAATTTTTCTACGAACTAAATTTGATGCATTAAGATTATGTAATCTTACCAAATAATACGTAAAATTACGCAAAAAATGGTATTTGCTTTTTATTTCTTAAGCGCTGTATTTAACTCATGGTCATATTCATTCAATAGTTAAAGCCATCTTCAAGATTATTGAGAACTAATGTTTACTTTCATAACGTAACTTTATTATCTAAAAAATTAAGTCATCATTTATATTTTATATTATTTGAGTTTAGAAAAAAATGGTCAAATGAGGAAAATAAAAATATTTGAAGTTTAAGTATAATAATTAATTCTCAAATTAAAATCCATTCTAATTTTCAACTTAAAAATTATAAATGTGATAAATTTTTAACCAAACTTCTATTATCTAATTTTTATTTTTTCTTTGTGTGTTTTTTTATCTTTATTATGGTTCATTTTATCTGATTCGTAAATAATCTTAAAAATTGAAATTTTATCCAGAAAATTGATTGATTTTTTATGTCAAATTAAATTTTAAAATTAAAAATATTTTAATTTTTTTTAGAACATTTGAAATCCAAAAGTGAACAAATTTATTTAAAATTAGAAGCCACAAATTCCTTAAATGATCCAAGACAGAATTCTGAATATGAATCAACTCGAAAAACAATGGAATTTGAAAAAGAAAAGTAAATTTCTTTTTTTAACTTTATTATCGTCTATTCAAATTTATTTTAAGTTATCGAGAGAATTTTGAAAAGCTTAAAAATCTCAAGACTCAAATCGAGCATGCCCAGTATTTAATCGAAAAATCTCAAGTAAAACTTCAGAAAGACTTTGAAATTTGGTGGACTGAACAATGCGAACTTAATGTAAAAATAAAAGTTGTTTATGAAAAATTATTTAAAATTTAAAAGGAACAAAAGCAACAAAGACTCCTAGGAAATGATCAAAGCCGAGTAGAGTCAATTTCATCTATTCCGAGCACAGCTAACAGTTTATCGACTAGTTCAAGAATTAATTCTAGCACAAATACAACTTTGACTAATTCTTATCAAGTAAGATTTTTTAAATTTTAAATTACTTATTTATTTAAATTACTCTTTAGAATGAAAAGTCGGTGTTTGATTATGGTGATAGTCATCGGAAATTGCCTCAAATAGAGAGTGAAGGGTAATTAATTTTTTTTTTGATTTTGGCTTTGATTTGGTTTGTTTTTAGTAAAACTAGCGCTGCATCTAACCAAAAAATAAATTTGACAGGTGATAGTGAAATCGATGCAGATATTACGGCCTTTATAAATGCTCGTAAAAGAATAATTAATCAAATGAAGCGTAAGTGTATCATTTTAAATGATAAGATAGTATATTATTAAATTAACCTTTTTTTTAAGCCAAAAATTAATTCAATTTACGAAAATTTTTAGTGTAAATTTTCAATATTACTTTAAATCGTTAATAATTTTTATTCGTAAAATAAAGTTTTTAAAAAATTGATTAATTTTAAATTATTGCTTTAAATAAATTTGAAAATTAGTGATTAATTAGTTTTAAAACTTTTATAGCTAATTAATTTTAGATTTGGTTATTCGCTATATTTATTTAACGAAACTTTTTAGCATTAAGAAGTAAAAAGGTAATGATTGAAAACTCTGTTATTGTAAATATAATAAAATATAAAATAAAATTATATATATAAAATTACCACTCCACTCGCTTTAATATTTTAATAATTATTTTAATAATTCGTTGAATAGAACGGGACTGGCTCAAAATAGCTATAATAAAAAAAGCTTATATTAGAATAGCGTAATTACTATTAATTTACCTGACAACAAAATTGATTAAAAGAGCAAATTAATAACGTAATCGAAATAGCTAAAATATTTATTAGAAAATAAATTGTCAATTAATATTATTTTTATCCAATAAAGTATTTTTAGAAAAATTAATATTTCAAAATTAAATACAAGCAATTTATAAATTTTTGGCAAATAATGTTTTAAATCTTTTAAATTATGGGGCTTCGGCTTCCAATTTGCTCTATTCATTCACAATTTGGTTTTTAAAAAGAGTCTTAATATTTGTGCACAATATTTTTAGTAAAAATTCCACACAATTAATAAAAATCCCAAAAAAAAATAAAAAAATAATAAAGTTAATATTGTGTCCATTTTTTTTATTTAAAATTAGCATAATAAGTAAAAATACCAAAAAAATTTTATTTTTCCCATTTATTATTTATTTCATTTTCATTTTGCGCCAATTCTGGCGATGTATAAAAATTAAAAATATTTAATTTATTTATTAATTTTTCCCATTTAATCAATAAAAAAAAAACATATGGCAAGTTTTTTTTTCATATTTAACTTTTTTGAAATTTTGAAATTACGTTGTTTAATTTAAACTCAATGCTTATGCATGTTAAAATTTGAAATTTAATTACGCAATTATTTCTAAAAAAAGTAAAATAGAAAAAAAAACTTGCCATATTTAGTAAAAGAAAACTTAAAAAAAATCTACAAAAAAATTTAATTTTTTTTCTTAGTACAACCATTTGGGCAGTAAAAACAAGTTTTACAAATATTTTCGATAGATAAAACTGCATCATTTGACTTTTGTTTTTTAGATGATTATGGAGTTGGTTCTGATTCTATATCAGAGTCTTGGTCAGATTCAAGAATAGCATTTTCTTCGTTCTAATTGTCATTTACTAATTGGATGAGTACTTAATTTGTTGTCAATTAAAAAAATATATTGAGCTTTTATGATTTTAGTTGCAATTTATTTGATAAAAGGTGTAAATTTATTAAATGTGTTATGTTTTTATTAATTAAATTATTTTTTTTATAATATGTTCGGAAAAAAAATGAAGAGATAAAAATATATAATTTTTGTTGATATTTTATATTAATTTGTGGAAATTTTTACTAAATTTATTGTGTTCGATAGTGACAGCCTTTTAAAAAGAAGTTATTAATAAAATACCTAATTAAAAATAAGTATATTTTATTTTTAATGGTAAATATCATTGATTATAATAATAAATATTTTGTTAATGTCGAATTTTCAAAAAAGACAAAATTAATGATTTATTTAATCATTAAATTTGTAGTAATAATTCAAGGAAATAATTATTTTTTTTCATCAAGAACTAAATAGATTCAAAGAACATTAAATAGATAAATAATTAAAATTAAAAAACTTTAACAATTCCGAAAGACACTTTGAAAGAGTTGATGCATTTATCTTTCAAGATGCAGACTTGATTTTAAAATGAAATACCTTTTTGTATTTAAAGTTTGAATCATCTTTTCCCATACAACTGTCATGTTTTTAAGATTCAATCAACCATTTTAAAGCTTTAAATATTATTTTAGCTAGAAGAATTTTTTAATGTATTATAAAAGATGAAAACTTTTGAAAATTTTACTGGTAAAGTTAAACCATTTATTAATTATTTCCTCATTTATTTAATCAATTTTTTCGTAGTTTTTTTTGGAAATATTTCTGTTCGACTAGTATCGTTGGCGAAGAAACCTAGAGAACTACGCAAGAAAAAAACTCATATTCTCGTTTGAATTTCACAATATTTATATGAAATTACAAATTTAGACAAGATGACAAGTCTTTGCTAATAAACTATTTATTCCTATCTATTATCTCTAAATATGAATTTTATTTTAATAAATAAAATCCTATTTTTCATTTTTATTAAATAATTTTTAAAATAAAAAATTTAAAGTTTAATTATTTTGAATATTTTTTAGATTTTAAACTATTGATAGAAAAAATTTTATTTAAAATTTTAATAAATGCTTAAATTAAAAATATACTATCAAACACCAATAAATTAAAATTAAAATTAAGTTTTCTTTAAAAAAAAATAATTCCACTTATCCAAAAATAATAAGTCTTAAATATTCTTCTTTTAAATTCAATCCGAAATAGTTAATTATTGAAAGTTATTTTATTAATATTAGGCCATTGAGCATCTGAATCGAGTACTTTTTGTATACGCTTATATTTATTTTTGGGCTCTTTTTTTCGAATTATCTTTTTGCCAAAATTTTTAAACCATTCAGTATCGACAATAGTATCTTCGATTGCATACGAAAAAACCAAGAAAATAAAACCCAAAGCAACTAAAGTGAATCTAAATGGCGAAAATTCATTTTTTGGATCCAATTTTTTCATCTAATTTATTTTGAAAGTTAACTCTTTAGTAATAAAAATATATTAATCAATCTTACGCTAAGTAAATGCATGACCCACTCGACAGGACTCAATGTAATCCATATGTTCAACGCTGTTAAAATAATTAGCGAAAAAACAAAATAAAAATTCTTAATTAACGGTTGACGAAATGGTGGGCCTTTGGAAAAAACAAATGCCATAATTACGTATTGGAATGTTGAAATCAAAAAAACACACGTTCCTTCCATCGATTTATTATTTTTCTTAAAGTGATCTGGATCACCTCTATTCTTCACATACCATGGTTGTTGGCTCACGTAGAACAAAGCACCAACTTGAAACAAACCGACCAATATTATTTGGAAAATAATTGAGCAAATGTTCACAAATCCAACCAGGCTACCCAAAGGTCGCTTAACAGCTATCTTTTCATAAGCTTTATTTGCGCTCACTTTTAATTAAATAAAAAGATTTACACAATTTATTGGGAAAAATAGTTTATTTTCTTACTAAAAACAGCCACTGGAGTTATCAAAAATAGATCAACATACAAAAATTGAGGATCAGCTAAATTTGTCATAAACTTTTTTTTAAAATAAAATCATTAGCTTTAAATCAAATAATTAAGATTTAATTTTATACAGCATAAAGAATTAGTACACTGGTGAATTGGATCATTGAATATAGAGCCATATATTTGAATACTCCAAATGAAGTAACCAGTGCAGCTCGTCCTTCTTTAATAACTTCAGGAACACAACTTATATTTTGAATTTTTGACGTGAAAGGCGACGCCACAGATGCTTCTGCTTCAGATAAAGATATACCAACATGGGCTTTATAATTTTTTATTTATTCCTATTTCAAAACTCGAAAATATTTTCTTTTACCTGCTTTTAATGCTGAACAATCATTAGCTCCATCTCCACACATACTTACTCCATATCCTAGTGAAATCAAATGTTCGACTAACTGAGCTTTTTGATCTGGACTCATCCGGGCATAAATGACACCATTGAGAAGCACTTTTTCAAAAATTTGTGGAAAATAGCGTCTTAAGCAACCAAACGAATAGCCCGTCATGGCAAAACTGTAATTTTTTCCATCCAAATCAAGACATGTCTGAATATCCTAAAAAAGTTATTTGATTTAAAATTTGAATTTTTAAAATCAAAGAGTGAATAGGTGATAAGCAGTGAAAATTATTAAAGCCTAAAAAATATTCGGGTCTTATCGAATATGTGACTTCAAAGTTATAGCAGAGTTGTTTAAAAGTCCCAAAAAAAAGTCCAAGCCTAGGCTTTAAAATTTTGAATACTGAAGAAGAATTGTGAAGACATTTATGCTAAAATTGTAAGAAAATTCTGTTATATGACAAATCTATTGCATTTGACAACCCAAGAGTATATGAATTTTTTGATATGAAGCCTGATCTAGCAAATTTAAACTTCTAGCAACTTTTTTTTGTGACTTTTAAACAACTCTAAGTTATATTCACATCTTTAAAGAAAATTTCAATATTTTAAATAAGCAATATTTAATAAACTATTTAATAAAATAATTTGGGATCTTTTACCAGGCTGTTTAGAATGACCTGGAGTCTTCCTTTCAGCCGCATGATAGTAAGTTGGTTAAAAAAAGAATTTTTATTAGACTCAAAAATAAAAAGTAGAAGTATTTCTTCGAAGTTTTAGCATTGTAAAATTGTGCAACAAAATCATCAGTTTTATTTATTTTATAAAAATAAAATTAAATTGACTCAAACCCACCAGTAAGAAAATCAAAAATTAATGGATTTTGGATTCATTTAGGATAAGCTTTGCCAATTTCAAAAATTTTATAACGGGTGTCCAATAAAGCTTGACCGAAATTTTAAATTAAAAAAAAATATGAAAGGAATGCTTGTTTCGGATGAAATTTAACACAGATATAGAATGACTACTTATATATACTGTGTATCATTCAGGGTATAAACAGATTCTATATATATATATTTTTTTTTTTGAATTTTGATTCTGAAGGAGCACCAGCTCGATACAGATAAATAGATAAATAAATAAATTTGAAGTCAAGTCATAAATTCTTTTTTTTTAACCATATTTGACTTGATGTCTTTTGCCCAAGTCTGGAATTGACTTAAAAAAGACAACTTTCAAATGCAGAATTTAGTAAACTAAGTTAACCAGTGACTAATATAATATTAAATCTTAGACTTGTTTCATTTTGCTATTTTTAAAGTGTTTAATCACCTTCTTAGTCCAAGTATTTGAAACAGGATTATTATTTGTAAAGACAGACACTTTTAGTTATAAAATGGTAATGAAGTGTCTCAAATTTTCAAGAAGATTAATATTCATATTTTTTTGTGTAAAATTGAGTATTTACTATAATCATACAAAATTTGGTAAAAAAATATCATTCCATTCAAAAGATATTACATTTTATTCACAAAAACCTCTTTTTTTGAACTTAATTTAATTTTAGCGATTTTTGGATGTTTTTGATAATATCTTATGAACAGACCATTGGAAAAATTTGACCTTGGTGTCATTAGAGAGCTAATAAAATTTTCTTTTCACTGATATATAAAAATATATAGGTAAAAAATGAAAACCTCGGGGAAATTTTTAGGATTGACTGGTATTCAGAACACCAGGGTTCCTAGTGACCTGGTTGTCAGATCGACGAAATTTCAAATGTTTTATATATAAAAGTAGTCATTCAATATCTGTGTTAAATTTCGGTCAAGTTTTATTGGACACCCGTTAAATTTTCCGAAAAATTGATCATAAATCAAATGAAAAATAATATTACGATAAATTGTGACCAATTTTTAATACAAATAATTTTCGATCTTCGATTTTAACACTATAACGCCTGATGAATGTTTCTTAGCAAATAAGTAAAAAAAAAAGGAATATTTTTTTAATTATTCAATAGGTCCTTTAAAAATTTACGATAAAAAAATACTCAATATTTGATTTTGTTACTGCATTTCAAAAATATTAAATTTTTAAAATACAATAACTTGGTCTAAAAATTAACTGGGCGATCTAGTCTCAATCAATTAGTTTTATCCAGTATCATAAAAAAAATAAATCAAACTCATCTCAAGTTCCTTTACTTAAAGTTATTTTTTGAAGTTAAATCTTTTTGCTCAAAAAAAATAGAACAAAATGCAAAAAATTTAAAAGTTCTTTTCTTAGGGATCGAAACTGGTTCGTCATACTAAGTCAGCTAATTCATTCATTGTATCATTCAGTTTATCATATCAGCTAAATTCTAAAATTACACACATATTTAAAAGCATGACGAAATGATTATATCTACTGATACAATTTATAGAACCTTTATTTATATGTTTTAGTTTACTAAACTTTATTTTATCCTGAAAAACTGAGGTTATTAAAATAAATTCGAAGAAATTACAGAGTTGGTCACAGTGACACATTAAAACTCAGATTTGACTTAAATTTTATATTCTAAGGTATCGAAAAATAATTTGAAAAATCGATTGAGAACATGTCATAAAAAACAATTATATGAAAACATTGATTTTTTTTAAATTAAATTTTCAAAAGATAGCCTTTTAATAAAAAATAGCCAAAACTAATTTATATATAGTAAGATGGCCTTACTGGGTGACCTGTTTTTAAAATAATTTAAATTTAAGCAAACTAAGGTGAGAAAATTCGAATTCAGTTCGCCCGATTCTCCCCAAGATTTTGAATCACCCATATAGACCGGTCGGTTAACCGGGTGCAATTGGGTTTATAGGGTTAACCTAATTGCCTCATTTTTTTGTAGGATTGCCCCGCATATTAACCCGGTTAGCCGAATTTTCAACCGATTGTCCCAAAAAATTTAAGATTTTTATAAAGATTGCTCTTTTTAAATTCATAAGGAATGAAAAAATAAATTTCATCAATAAATTTTTTTTTAGTCGATATGGATTTAACTACTATGCAATTAATTTTTAAAAATTTTTATGAATAACTTTTGAATAAACGAAACTGAGATTTAACTTTTGATTGATTATTCTAATTTAAAAAGAAAAAAAAACATTCACAAAACCCGAGAACAAGAATATTTTGCATAATAAGTGAACTATGGTTCACCTAACTGACTTTACCCAGTTTTTCAATAATTGAATAAAATTTTAAAATTTTAAATGAATTATTTATCTTTTTTTTCATATATTTTTATTCTGAAGGAGCATTAGCTCGGTACAGATAAACAAATAAATAAATAAATGACTTAAAATTTAAAAAAGAATTTTAAATAAGCGGGTAAATAGCTACCATAGTAGTCTTCTGATAGTAAGACTTCTCCGCAAGTTTCTAGCAGTAGCTAATTATTATTATTAATTTGTGAAGAAGCTTTAAATAGAACTGAATTAATCAAAAAAAAAAATTTTTTTTCAAATTTTCAAATAAAAATTAAACTCATTCAAGATTCTCTTAAGAGTTTAATTTCTATTTTGTAGATTTGAGATAAAAAATGCAGAGAATAATTTTACAACAAATAAAATTTATTTAAATCCCAGATTTAACAAAATTAATACTATATTTTGGGGCAAAAGGGTTACAATTAGTACAAATCGGTTAAATGAATTATTTTTGGCGTTTACACATAAAATAATATCCCATCTTACAATATTACTCTGGTAAAATTAAAAGCTTCCATTGTTCTGCCTATTCAAAAAAATTAAAACCTACATTCTTTTAAAAATTATTAATTACTAGATAACTTTTGAATATAAATTAATTTTAAATTTTTATTCAAAATCAACTTGGACTTTTGAAAATTTAAAAGTGAAAAATTTAAATTTCATTTTATTTAACACTAAAAGCTTTATCTCTTTTATCTGTACATTTTCACAACTTAGGTGAAATGGTTCTTTTATTTATTTATTTTATTTAAAAAAATAATTTGGGACAAAATCCCCTGGCTGTTTGGAATGAATATTAATTCACCCTTTCAGCCACGTTAGCGTTAATTTTGAGATTAGTAAAAGTTATTTTTGATTTTTTAAAAAATTGAAAAAAACACATTAATTAGAGCAAAAAGTAAATGTTATACAAAAATTGAATAATTTTGAGTTAATTAAATTAAATATTCTTGAAAAATTGCTTGAAAAATAAAAATTGTAAATGGTCCTTAAATTATATTTGTTTCAAATTATTTCTAATTTCAAGTTAAATCAGATAGTCGAGAAGACCCAAAAATTAAATTAGTGTATAAATATTAAAGAGAAAAAAAACTGATACCAAAGAATCTGTTCGATTAAATCTAACTTGCTTTAAAATTATTTAATTAATATCTTAAATAAAACAGAAAATAATTTTTTTTCTAATTACTGAATAAGTGTTTGGATTATTTGAATTGGTGACATGAATGTCGACGTCCATTTGATCCAAGTTCACAGATTCCTCAGCCAACTTCCATTCAATTCGAGCAGGAACACTTATCAAATTGATATCTTGCTGATCCGGTTGTTCTTGAGGTGGATGAGCTTCGACAAAAATTACTCTATTGTTTCTAGGCACCATTCCGCATTTTCTGGCCACGCAAAGAGCTGTCAATAAATTGTCGCCTGTGACCATAACTGTTGAAATAGCTGCACTCTTCAATTCATTTATAACAGGCGTTGTCTCAGGTTTAATCTTGTTCTGCATTATTAAAAGACCATAGAATTCCAAGTCTTTTTCAACAGCATCTCTGGTCAATTTTAATGAATTAGCCCATGAAACACTTTCGTCCAATTTCTTACCAGCCAAAGCTATGACCCGATAGCCATTTGCTGTATATATCTTTAGCATGTCAAAATAATTGTGTGGCAGGGTGTCTTTATTACACAAGTCTGCTATTTTTTCCGGAGCACCTTTGCTATACACATGCATACAATTTTCGTCCAGCGACTTACATAGAACACTCATTCGCAGCAATGAAGAACTAAATGTATATTGTTTGACAATGGCAATCTCGTCCGATCCATTTGACTTAACAATGGGTGTTATTTGTTCAAATTTTGAGTTAACAGGCGTCAGGTGTTCATCAACAAAGCTCCATCCGGTAGACTCGAACATTTTAATGTCCAATGGATCGCCTGTTAAATCGCCATTAAAACGAGTTAAAGAATGACAACTGGCCAAGCATCGAAGTAAATTTCCATCACCTAAATGATTTACAATGTCATGGACTGGATGCTTAAAATGTTTGTCTTGGTCAATGTCAACAACACCCCACAGATCAAGACCATCTTCGGTCAGTGTGCCTGTTTTATCAAAGCAAACAAGCTTTAGTTTTCCCCCGACATTGATCCGAGGAGGACTTATGCAAAAAATGGATTTTTTTTTCAGTCTACTTTGGGCATAAACAGTCCCGACTGTCATTGCCGCAGGCAATGCCGGTGGAACCACTATAGTCACTATGTCCAAAGCTCTTATGATTAAATCCTTTAGTCGAACGCCTTGCTCTGCTAAAACAACAATGCCATAAGTCATTCCAATCACAGCTACACAAAATAGAAACAATATAAACTTCAAAGAGTCTTGATAGAACTTGAATCCCATGGGTTTTGGATAAAGAATGCTCTTGACCAGCTCTCCTTTGGAAGTGCTGAATCCGGTTCGCACAACAACTGCAAGAACTCGCGAGTTTTCATAGTTTCGTGTCTGAACCACCTTGGTCCCATTGAACAAAGTGGATCGTTTATGCGTCTCTACATTGTAAAGTTCGCTCTCATCGTCAGAATAAGCTAATGGTGTCTTGATAACTGGCACACTTTCACCTGTGAGCATACTTTCATTCAGAATACAATTACCATTTAGTAAGACTGCATCACATGTCATTGTAATTTCATGGCTAGATGGAATTTCAATCACATCACCAGGCACCAAATCTTCGCTTGCTACTTCTTCAAAAATGTCATCTCCTCTGCAAACACTTATTGATGCATTTATTCTGACCATGTCATGTAAAGTTTGTGCTTGCTTTTTTGAAATTATTTAGATTTTGAAAAAATAAATAAAATTTTTTTTATTAATTACTCGTTTTGTCTCGACCAGAGACAAAATCATTGATATTAAAGATATAACTATGATGCAAAAAGCATATAAATAATATTCGTCAATTATCCATAGAGTGCATGCTAATATTTGAAATATGTAAAATGGTGTTAAGATCTCCTCAAAAAATAGCCTAAAATATGACTTGACTTCGACTTCTATTGAATTTCGACCATATACTTCTAATCTATTCACAACAAAAAAATCAATCAAGCATTTTATTTGTGAATAAAAGGCGGAAATTTTTATCAGAAAATCATATTTTTTTGAAATATGTAGGCAATTTTAAAAATTTTTTGGGTCGTGTCGATTGTGTTTTTAAAATATCCTATATTATGCTATCATTCTGTTACTAGGTGAACTTTTAGTTTAGTTTTTAAATTTTAGTTTAAATTCGTCTATTCATAATTTTATTTTTTTTGTAATATGTTTAAAAATATTTTAAAGTTTTTCACACATTGGAAAGCAGACAGATTACATAAATATTTTGTTCTACAACATGCTAAAAAATACTGCATTAAAGGTAAAAAGTTAAGATAAAAAAAAAATTTTTACAACAATTTCAAGATTTCACTCATATTCCCAAATTCTGTTTTTGAATTTTTGAACAATAAAAGCTTAATTTTAATAAATTAATTTGTACAAAATTAAAATTTAGAACATTTTTGACCATAATCCGCTCTATGAAATTATTTTTTTAATTAAATAGCCAAAATTTTAAAATTAGACTGTTAAAATTTTGAAAAATAATTAGGAAATTAAAATTCATTAAATAATTGATTCATTTTGGAAAACAGACTTTGTCATCATTTTTTTTGTTGCGCGTAAAAATATATTTTATTTCAAGATAAAATTTTTAAAATAAATTATATATTTTTCTTCTATTATCCTAAAAATTGAAATATCTAAATTAAAATTGAATATTGCATCGCTTTATTAAAAGTTACAAATGAAAATTTTTTTATTGAAAGGGTTTGAAAAAATTTTTCTACAGCAAAAAAAATAAGCCTAAAAGAATATTAAAGGAAAGAGATAAAAAATTTCCGATTTTTCATTAATATTTTCAAATTTTAGTTTTATAAATAAAAGGTTACTTTGATTTTTGAATTAAAGATGAAAGACCTTTGTACTCTTTTAACAAACTCTTACATGTGATTGTATTATCAAGTGATAAGAGTTTTTCGAATTGGTTCGTCTTATTGTTCCAATAGTATCTGAGTGCATGATGAATGAAATATTTTGCTTCATTTGTTTGTTGTTGTGGTTCAATAGATGAATCAGCTAAAGACTGGTATGAATGAGCATTCAAATTTTGTTCAATCGATAAATTACTTTAAATAAATATTAAAACATAATTTTATTAAACAAATTTAATTATACATTGAACTTTCTGGTATTATATGAATTTTGGCTACTTGAATTTGCTTGTAACCATCCTTAAAACAAAAATCATTTCAATTTTTTTCCCATTTTTTAAATTTTTTAATGGAAAATTTACTTGAATAATTGCATAATCGGCTTTATTTAAGTTGGATTTTTTGCATGTTATGTATACTTTCCATTCTGGTTTCCAATAAAAAACAATAATCAACAAACCAAGTGATATGAAAATTAGCAGATAAAACAAAATTTTTCGAAATGTGCTTGTTTTATAGCCAAAACAAAACTTGGTAAAAATAAAAAAAGTAAAGCTAAATAACAATCATAAAGCTATTTAACTTACCGCTTCGTCTTCCTGTGCTCGGTTTATTACCTGAATATTTTTTTTATCAGAGCTAAGCAAAACGTAATTTTCGTTCATATCTATCTAACTTTGGTGGTATGGTATAAATAAAAAAAAGTAAAATCCAACAAAAGAAATATTTGCATAATTATTTAACTAAATTTAGCCAAAATTTATTAAAAAAAATTAAAATTTATTACCATTTACTTTTTTATTCAACACAAGTTTACATATCTGCATATTAGCTAGTCTTCTAAAATTTAATTACAGATAATTATACATTCTTTTGCTATTTAAAAAGAAAAATTTATTTAACAAGTAATAGGTTTCTAAATCTCATTACCAATCTTATCATCAAGTCAACAATAGACACAAAAAGTTGATGTTCTCTGAAGGCATCAACACATCAAGTTATAACTTTTTTCTCAAAATCAAAATGAAAAAAATATTAAAATTTAAATAAAAATATCTTCATTTTTTATTTTAGAAATTGCTAATAGACAATTTTTAAATAAATGGTCTATGCATTTTGCATTTCCAAATATTATAAAAATTAAATTTTTTAATTCAATATTGTGAAAAGATAAAAAATGTTTGATTTTTAATATTTGTTTTTTAGATAAATAAAGATGCTGTGAGAGATTGAATTTTTAAAATAAAATTTAAAATGTTATAAGATTAACATACTTACTCAAATTACAGTGAAATCCTCTAATGATTGAATAAAAAAATAAAATACAAGAAAAATTCTAATATTTAAAATGTAAAAGATACTGAATAAAATGAATTATTTAAAATTGTCAAATCTTGACTATCTTACTTAGTATCACTTTTTCTTCCAAAACTGTAGCATTCCATAAATTCCAAAAATTTACAACAAATAGTGTATAAAATTGGTAGATTTTGTGAGAAATAATTCAATTTTTTTTGTTTTTTTCAAATTAAAAGAATTAAATTTTATTTAAAGTAGCCAAAATTTCTCATTTTTATTAAAAAAATTTGGTTTCTCTTTTTGACCAATATTTGCCTCAAGATTTAAAAGAAAAATTCATTTTTTATGCTTTTTAATCACATAAAAAATATAATGAATAGAATTATCATTCAAAAAAAATCTAAAAGAAATTAAAAATTTTTTTAAAATTCATAAAATTTTTTTGGTCAGATTTGAATTTATTCGTTTTACAAAAAAAATCATGTAATTTTACGTAATCTCACCCAGAGTTGATTAATAGTCACAAGTCTCAAATCAAGTCCAAGTCCGTATATGGACTTTTTTTTTTAATGACTTGGAATTTGTTTTGGGACTTTTAACCAACTCTGATCTTACGTAAGCTGATGTTAACTTAACTTTTGTATAAGAAAGAATAATCTAATGTAAAATTACATAAGTTTAGATAAGATTACGTAAAATTACACAAATTTTTGTATGAACCATATAAAATAAAAGTCCTTCATATTCATGTGACTTAAAGGTCACGAAAAATGAGACATTCAATTTCGCTCATTTGGTCACCTTTTTATGACCCGTGCAATAGGTGACCAATTTATGGTCATGTAAAAAGGAATTTGGTTACTTTACTGACTTGGTTATTACGGAAAGTTTATTATTTAAGATTATTTTTAATTTGAAAAAATTGAATAAAATCGCAATTTTGAATAAAAAAGCTAAATAAAAAAAGATCATCATCAAATCAAAAATTTACATTTACATTGCTTGTGATTTATGTGAAAAATTTTATGGATGTTGAGCCATGCATAAAAATACACAAACGTAGAAAACATAAAGAATGAAATAAAAAAATTTAAATAATACTAAAAATTAAATTGACATAATGACAATTAAAAACTGATTAAATCAAAATTTAATAAAATTAAAGTATAAATCATTGGTCACATAGATAATATTAGTGGTCATTTAATGATGAACCAGGTCCCATAATTGATCTTTTAGTCACCAGTTGAATTAAATTAAAATATTTATTAAAACATAGGTCAGCTATTGCACGGGTCACAAATAGGTGATCACTGTTGGTCATCAAATGAATTGCGGAATTGAAAAATCGACATTAAAGTATCCAAATTATGACTTTAAATGATATTTTAATATTAATTAAAATAATTTACGGCGAAAAAAAGATAAATATTGTATTGCAAAATTTCAAAATATTGATTAAGAATTTGATTGACTTGAGATAAAAATTCATATAATTTTCTAACAAATTATTGATTAAGCAAATAATGTTTAATAAAGTTAAGTCATTTATTATTAAAAAATTGATAAAAAATACTTTTTATTTGAATCAAAAACTAAAAATATTGACTTGGAATTTAAATTTGATCATGAACTTCAACTTGCCAGTGAAGTTGGCTATTCAATGAATCTCGATTCGAAACCCTTAATGGTTCCTCTAACAGTCTGGTTACCAATGGAAAAGAATAACTCAGTCTTACTCCAACATATCTCTCGCACAACTCAAAGTCGACTAGAGACCTTAATAGTTTAAGCTTATCAAGAGCCCCATGATGTAGAATATTGGAAGATGTATCATCAGTTTTAGTAAAATCAATCTGCTGAATTTTGAGTAACCTGAATTCTATTAATGTCTGATTCTATAGATAAAGAAAGGAATAATCTAAAATGTGAGTTATTAACAAATTAAAAAAAATCAAATATTCGATTTTTAAACGAATTAAATAAATGTAAATTTTTTTGATATTTTGAATCTAAGACCAAAAAAAACAAAACGAAAATTATTAATCCAATGAAAATTTGATTTTTTTGAATTTGTATCTTTAAATAATTTAAATTGAATTTCAGTGTGTTTTTACGATTTTTACGAAAATTTTCGTAAAATTATATTTTTAGGCCATTTTTAACTTTACAATAAATTCTGAAAAATTGATTTTTATCAATCACAAAGTAGTTTAATATTAACTTAAATATATATAAACATACCGTTAATTTCCATGAATTTTTCAACATCTTTTTTGCTTTAAATAGTCGTCTCATTTAAATTATGTGGGAATTTTTTCCTTCATTTTAAGGATAAGTATTTAAGTTTAAAAAATAAATCCAATTAAATAAAGTTATAAACAAAAAAAAACAAATTTTTTAAGGCAAATTTTATTTTCTAAATAAAGTCCATATTTTTTCTAAAATTTTCTAAATTTTACTATTATTTTACGAAGACATACTTAAAAATCGTAAAAAATTTAATATCACTTTAAATTTTGTAAATTTAAAAATTCTTTTTTACCATAAATAAAGGATAAATTTATTTTAGTATTAATAATAGTATTTAGTTAGTAAATAAATGTTATCAAATACAGAGAATTCGATTCTGTTTACTTTCATATGCTTTTTGAGTATTGTTGTAAGTATTTCCTATTGAATATTTTGAACAAACCGGGCTAGATTAAAGAAAAAACACATTCCATTATTATTTCATTTTTTTGTTTATTTAATAAAATTTAATTCGAATCTTTGGTATTTAGTGTATGCAAATTTTTAGAAACGAAAATTATTTAAATTTTTATGTTGTTTTTATTTAGCATAAATCATGCCTTTTTTAATTGATTTTAAAGGAAAAGAATGATGGTGTTGGTTTAGAAAATTCCGATAAAGAAAGGCTACCAGTTTTTTTTTAAATTCTGGAGATTTTATTTATTGTAAAGCTATACGAGCTTAAAAAATTTGATTCTTTATTTATGTCTTTTAAATTTCAAATTTTTCTTACACATCACAGAATATGGCGTATTTTTATTTGAAATAAAAAATTATAATTAAAACACAAATTTTTATAAAAATGATTAATTTTATATCTTTAGTTAGATTGGTGACAATAAACTATCGAAAAATAAATTATTGTTGACTTATCTTTTACGAAAAAGAGTTGAATTGAGAGAAAAAACTGAAGTTAGTTTCAAGAAGATGATGGAAAAAATAAAAATTTTTTAAAAATTATTGAACAACCGTTTTAATCAAGTACCTAACTTGTTTACTCTGTCATATTTATCTTCAAAATTTCAAAACTGAGATAAAAAATATCATTCAAAATTTGAGATTTTAATAATATTGTTATTAATATTTCACTAAAAACTTTATTCAAATGTGTGAGTTAAGTTCAATTACGATAAAACTCGTATACATATTCACAATATACCGTTAGACGACATACAAAAAAAGACGAATTCTAAAACAAAGACAACTAAACACAATAATAAATTTTAAACATTTTTTTATTTCAAAAATAAAAATAATTTACTAAATTTTTTTTGTTACATTTAAAATACAAATATTTATCTATTATTTTTTTTTAACCTATTTTGGCATTTTTGATTATTGTTTTGGCTTACGTTTCCATTTTTGTAGCTTCCTAGAAGCATATTATTTCTTAATGAATCATTCCTAAAATTATTGCCAAGCTTACTTCCGGTACAAAAGCTCCACAGTCGCTTCGTGAAAAGAATGCGAACCGACCGTCTTAAATTTCCAAGTTCTAATTAAAAATGAGAGAAAAAAAGCGGTGGTGAAGTATGTAGCAAAAACTGTAGCAAAATATGTTTTATTAAATTTAACACCAGTTTTCAATTTTTAGCAATTATTTTTAAAAAAAATGTTAAATATTTTTAAACATAATTTGTAAAACGTAAACAAAAGTAGAAAATTTTAAAATTCTTTAAATTCAAAAAGATAGATCGAATATTGATAGAAACAGTACTAATTTTTAAGTTTTTTCAACTTTTTTTTAAATTTAAAATTTTTAAGATTTTTCAAAATTATTATTTAATTTTAAAATTAGAAAAAAATTTGCTCTCCTTTAAGTTTTTTTTGTCCAAACTTCACCGCCGCAGAAAAAAGTCAAAACTTGCCTGATGTTCTTGTTGCTGTAGACGTATAAAAATGGATTTATTGTAGAGTTAATGTAGCCCATCCACCACACAATCGAAACGAACCAATTTGGAAAGAATGTTTTGTAAAATTGGCAAAATGGATAGATGATTGTGTAAGGAAGCCAACATATGGAAAATGAAGCAACTAGCAAACCGAGCATTCTGGCAGCTTTGCGATTTCGCTTTAGCCTTAAATTTTGGTAGTTTGAGGTCTCGTAGAAGGAGCTTTTTTTCAATGAGGTGTTCGAGCATCTTTTTATTAGAACTTCCGGCTCTTTTTTGTTATTAATTTCTTGATACTCAATAAAATTGTTCATGCTATTGTTCTGTACTTTACATCGGATCATTGTCGAATTGGTGCTGTCCTGGTCAAACTTTAAATTGTAGCTACTCTTTCTGGAATTTAAACAATCAGATTCTTGTCCACTAAGCTCTTTTGATTTGCGAGGACTATTCAAGATTAGGTTTTGTTTGACTTTAAGAGATGTATTCCTCCCATTTTTGGGAATATATTTGACAAATTTAGAAGAATCTTTTGGGAATTTTTTTTGTGGTCTATTTTTGTCTCTTTTGCAGCAGCATGAGGAAAAAAAGTCCGTGAATCTAGTTAAAAAAATCAACAGGAAGGATCTATTTGATGGTAGAGCTTCGGAATCGAAGCTGTTTACACCAACAAAATTGCTTGAGTTCGACTTCTTAATACTAAACTCAGGAGGTTTAATCTGATCATAATTCGTTGAATAGTTAAAGTTCTTCGAGTTTTCGTTAGCATGCGAAAATAGTGAGTCATTTAAATTTTTGTTTCTCTTGGCCGTATTGGAACTCTCGCATTCCAGGCTGCTGAGAGAAGATTTTTTGATGTGAATGATAAGTTTGGTATAGAAAACGACCATGCAAATCAGTGGTATGTGATAGATAATTACACAAAGAAACAAAATTAAATATTTGTCATCCGGCATTGAACACAGATTTTGTTTATTCATTTTTTCCGTAATGCGGTAGACCAGAATTACCGGAACCCATGTGACAAACGGCATAAGCCACGATAAACAAATGAAGATAATCACTCGGACTTTAGAGCTGTGCTTTATGTGCAGATAAGATGATGTTATCATTTTGTATCGTTCTATGGACATGGCTGTTAGGGTCAAAAACGATGCTGAACTGCACAAAAAGTCAAACGCCATCCATGAATCACACAACCATTGGTCTGAAAATTTACAAAATTATAAATTAGTTTAAAAGTTTATTAATAAAAAAAACTAACTAAATTCCCATTTTTGTTCATTTGCAGTGTAAACAATCATTATTGGCATTATGGCTATGCCAACAAAAAAATCTGCCAGAGCCAAACTGAGTATGAAGTAATTGGATGTAGACGATAGCAGCCTAGCCTGGTATTTTATAGTTACTAAAATTACACCATTGCCTAAAATAAAGAGATTTTAAATAACAAAATTGTCATTAATGGGCAAAAACTGAATTATTTAAGTTTTATTCGGATATTTTTATTTTTTTTGAAAATTATTTTATAAATGTCAATTAAATTAAATGCAAAATTGGGACAGGTTTGTAAAAATTCTTCCGGTGCCTTTTGCCTTTTAAACTTTAAAATCAAATTTCATATAATTAACTATTCTATTTAGGCTTTAAACTCTTATTTTTTAAATAAGTCTTTTTCATAAAAATATGGTAGCTTTTTAACAATAGGGTTTAACGAGGGCTTAGGCCATTCAGACTCGAATTAAACCATGGTATTTCCGAAATGGAAAATTGAGACAGGTTTTTAAAAATACTGTCACTGATTACCGTTTAGCCCTGATAGCAAATTTTTATTTTTAATTCATAATATTAATAGTTACTAAATGAAATATGAATTAAAAAATTTGATCAAAAAATATTATTTATATTTTAGAGAAATAAAAATATTTTTAAATTTTTTTCTATAAACTTCATAAAATGGTATCCGAATATTTACAAAAGCAAAAAAGTTTAAACAAAAGTTTTGCCCATAGTTCAAATTTTATTTATAAATTTAGTTGAAACCTGCGGCAGTAATGAAAAAAATAGGAACAGTGAGACTATATACCACCGATTTGTACAATATGCTGGACTCAGAGTTGGCAATTTGCGAATAGTTTGATTGACTTAACATAATGCAGTTTTACGATGTTTGGTTATAAGCTAAAATAAGAATCTCCATTATGCATCTTAAAAAAAGGAGGCAAAATATTAATTAACTAGGAAGTTCACAAGAACCACTTTTCTTCATCCTTTTAAGTTTTTTTTCATATTAATAAAGCGAAAAAAAAATTAAAAGTACTTGAACTATTCCACAAAGCCTGGGATCTACGTTTTTAATCCAAAAATTTAAATAATAAATTTTCAAGGACTTTTAATTCCTTGAAGATTAACTTTAAAGATTTCCGAATTATTTTTTTTATTATAGATTAGCAACTATGACTATTTATTAGTAAAGTTTGGTTTAAAATGAGAAAATATTTTGCTGTGAAGAAAATAAAATTTTGTTTTAAATTATTTTATTTACTGTATAATTGATTGTTTTTCTAGATATTGATCTATTTAAATATTTGAATTTGGACCCTAGTGTTTGAGGAATAAATATGGACAGCTAAATTATTTAAGAATTTTGTAATAAAAAAGCCAATTTCGGAAATCAATCTTGAACAAACAATTAAATTTGAGTATGTGATTTTGGAGGAAATTTAGAACTCGTACGAGACGAAAAAGAGATAAACAACATCGATTCTGTTTTACACTTAATTTCCTCTATATTTGCTAAAAAGTAAAACACTAATTTACATAAAAAATAATTAAAATTTTTGGAAAAAATTAAAAACTAAAAAAAATTATGTGACTTGATAGACTGACATTTTATCTATCGCTAATTGGAATTCTGGTCAAAAAGCAATAATCTGATACACATTGATCATACAGAGTAATAGAACGCGTTGATAAATAAAATAAAGTATTTATGAATAAAAGTTCTCAACTGAGCACTAGAAAATTGATTTCTTTTCTTCTATTTAATTGAAATTAGATTTTATATGTTCGTGATGAAATTAAGCGGGCGTTGTGGGATTAGATGTCACTAGCGGAATTTGAATCAATCAAATAAAATAAGAAAAAAAATTTTAAATCGAAAGCATTTGGAACAGAAATAGAAAAATGTTTAAACAGCATTTTGGATAAATTTATTATTAACTTTTGATAAATTTAGATGATGCTTGAAATTAAATTATAAAATTTGAAATTGGAAATTTTATTATTTGGGTGCGTCTTAATAATTTAGAGTCACAGGCGCAAAAAAATGTACTATGTTTGGTCTAACAAGTTGTGTTTGATTATCTTTCGTAATTTAAATTAGTTAATAGTTCATTAGCATTTGGCCTAAAAAATTTGATTTAGAATTAAAAAAAAAACTTTCATGTATCTATTAAAATGCATATGAATTTTAGTCTTTTGTTCCATTTTGTTCTACTTATTTAAAATCGAAAAATATCTTTAAAAATAAAGATAAGTATATTTTTCAAAACAAAATATTTGCATAATATATTGTTAAAAGAAGTGATGAAATAAAAGAACATTATAAATGCATTAGTTATTCATATTTAAGTAGAAATTAAATTTCTTTAAAAAAAATGAAATTTCATCTTTGGAAATAAAACTCATCCTTGAGATGTCTTTCATCTAAGGATTGATTTCTGATAATTAACATGGAATATCAAAATCGCTAAGGAAATATTAAAATGAATCATAAAGGTAATTTCAAATAGACAACTGAAAAATGTGTTGTGATTTAAAATGGGATTTAAATTTTTTTTCCTCCAGGCATTATTTTAACTTGACTTTAGACTATCACTATCATTTTAGATACAAAAAATATTTAACAACAGTAATGAATGCTTCATTGAATCTAAAATCTAATAAAAAAATATAGTTCCAAAGCATCGGTCCGCAAGAAGAAATTTTAATCTTAGACTAAATAGTTAATTCTCGATTAAAATTTTTTTAATTATTTCTTAAATTATCCATAATTAATTTTGAATAAAAATTTCTTTTTTGTAATTATTCAGTCTTTTGGCTATTTTTGGCAAAACTTATTAATTGTAAATAAATAACACTAATAATATGAAAATTTACGTTATCTTCTAAATAACGAAATAGTGGTCCCTTAGTGTCGAAAATTTTTTATCTAAAATACTAGTTAATTAAATGAGATGTTTTTAATTTTGTCTAATTGGTCTTTTTTTAATGTTTTTAAAAGTAAACCAAACATTTCTAATAAAAATAAAAAATTAATTTAAAATTTAGTTTTCAATTTATTTGAATTTAAAAAAATTAAACATTGAAATTTTTCATAATTATCTTCCTTAATTTTGACACCCTTCATATTTTATTAATATTTTAATAATCAACTATCAGTTCAAAAATGCTATTATTTTAAATTAAATTAATCATTGATATTTATTATAAAATATAGGATTTCTAAAATTAATCCTAAAAACACTGGTTTATTTTTTAAAAGATCATTATAACAATTTAAATAAATTGATGAAAACAGTGGCTAATTAATAAAATTTTGTTGAATGTCAAAATAGTTTCCCAATAAAAAAATAAACTTTATTTGGATTAAAAAAATTAGGAGAAAATCCAAATAATTGAATAAAAAACTTAATGAATAATTTGATTTTCGAGTAAGAGATTTTGAATTTTATGGTGTGACTAATGAAATTACGTAGTTTTTTTGATCGCAATTAATCAATCTTAGGAAAATAAATTTGAACGATTTTAGACCAAAAAATTATGCTGCCATTTTTATAAACAAATCGACAATTTGGAATAAATTCTATGAAAAATACTGCAAATAAAATAAATAATTCCAAAAGTAATAAACTCGCTATAAATCGAATACATTAAATCAATTGAAGGATCTTGACTCAATATGCAATATTGGATTATGCAACATTGGTAAATCAAACTGATATAATTACATTTTTTGCAGCAAAAAAATATTTTTAATTATGATTTATTGATCTCTTAAATGAACCTAAATTGGTAAAATAAGATATTTGAAATGGCAATATCTTCTAATAGTCCCTAAAAATAAGCTCTAGGGTCTTAAAAATACTTTTTTGATTAGTATTTTTCTATTTCTATGATATCTTGATTTGATTTTTTTTAATTCTAAACAAAAAATCTCAGGATGTTATTATAAGAAAAAAATTACAAGGTTTGATGTAACGTTACCATCAAAAAAAAACCTGAATAATCATTAAATGATAAAAAAATTTCGTTTTCCTTTTAAATCAATAATAATGCGTCTCTCTGATTTTATACTTAGTGATAATTGATCGATTTTCAGGCTGTCCACGGTCTCAATCCTAAATCAATGCTAAAAGACTGATTTTACAGTGACAATGTATTTGTTAATTTTTTTATTAAGCGTTTTATTGATTTTATTTTCATGATGAAAAAATGTTCTTGATAAAAAAAATCTAACATTTTTTTAAACAAATAGTTTGAAAATTTTACAATGTTTGATGACAACTATTGAATTTTGATTTAATTCAAACATTCAAAAGAATAAATAAAAAAAGTTAATTAAATTAGAATTGTTTAAGTTTTATTTTATTTAACCTTATCTAACGTGATATTTTAATTATTTGAAAAAAAAAGACTTCCTTCTTAATAAATCTAAATATTTGTCTAAAAAAAAAAGGGAAAAAATTTTTTTAATTAAGAATTTTAAGTCAATTTTTTTAAGTTTTGAAAACGAATTCCTAAAAATGATTTGCCTTTGATTATTTAAATCGTCCCCTTTTTAAACATTTTCTTTAATTTGTATGATTAAAAAGTTTGCTTTTTCTAATGACTTAAAAAGTTATATACTCAATTTTTTTAAGCATGGAATAGAATTGGTTTGAAAAAGCGACAATTTTAATGTCATAGAAAACCAAGTTTTAAATGTACTTAGTAATTTGGAAAAGCATTTTTTTGCGCTTAACTTTAAAAAAAATCAGAAAATTACACAAAAACGAATAAATTTTGTAAAATTTAAATTTTAATATTTTTAGCGATAAAAAGCCATCTAAAAATAATCAAAAAATCAATTAAAAAAATTTGCTTGTCTTCCATGCTTTTGATTTAATTAATATACAATTCTTCTACAAATAAAACTATTAACTCACTTTTGACCTTTAGGGATAAAATCAATTTTTGATATTTTAAGAATAAATAATAATTAACAAATTTTCTCCAATTAAATTGATTAATTTCAGATTTACTATAATCATTTTAAAAAGAACTGGTATGTTATTTTTTTTCAGTTATTATGACTAAAATTTAATTGAATTGGTTTAAATTTAAAGATTTTTTAACATTAGCGGAAGTAGTGTTTCACTTATAGAGGAAATTAGATTAAAATCTAGAGGGAATTAGTACCAAATATTATCTTTTAGAAATTGAGAAAAAAACAATCTTAAAATTAAAATTATAACCAAGCTTTTATTAATCATTTTAATATAAAAATGCGTCTCGAACCTGCTTGAAACGCTTGACATGAACACGAGTAAGTTGGTAATGGTAACGGTGATGATGAAATACTGTTAGATTTTTCAAAAGCTTTTGATATTACCACAACAACGCCTTCTTCATAAACTTGGTGGTTTGGGTTAGGTGAGAAAATGGTTATGTGGATGAAAGAATTATCCATTAAAACAACTCAGCGAGTTGTACTTGGCGATGGATTTCGAAATAGTCAGAGGTATTGGGAGGGATATGTCTCATCAGATTTATAGTGGACCCGTCAAGTGAAAAGTGCGTGTGCGAAAGCAAGTAGAGTGCTTGGAATGCTAAAGCCATTTTTATAAACAAATCGACAATTTGGAATAAATTCTTTGAATAATACTGCAAATAAAATAAATAATCTCAAAAGTAATAAACTCGCTATAAATTAAATTTAGTTCTGAACAGAGTTGTTTAAAAGTCCCAAAAAAAGTCCAAGTCCAGACTTAAAAATTTAAAAAAAAAAATTAAAGTCTTAGCTTGGACTTCTGAAAAAAAAGTCCGGACTAGGACTTGCCTCGAGACTTGTGACTTTTAAACAACTGGGGTTCTAGACTCAAAAATAATCAGCGCTATTTTCTTTCTATTTGGTCTTTATCATTATCTAGCAATTTTCTGAGTGCCTTGAGTGTCCAATAGAACTGCTATCGGATTCACGTTTCTTTAAAACAAAAAAGTTGTATTTTTTTATAAAAATTAATTTTGATTGCATTTAAAATTTTATTTTTATTATTTAATTCGAGAAAAGGCGACGTAAATGTAAAATATTTTAAAGAAAATTCATTTTGGAGATAAAAAAAGTAGTTTTGGTTACAAAAACAAATTTTAGCCTACACTTATTAAGACCCAATTGACGATATTTCTAGGAAAAAAATTAAAATTTATTTTTATTTTATTTTATTTATAGTTTTAAAATATAAATGCTTAGTTGGAAAAAAATTAAAAGTATTCTCTTGATTTTAATAAATTAAAAAAACTTATTTTAACAAAGAATTAGAAAAATATCATTTTTAAAACCTAAAATCACTATTAAAAATCAATATTAGAATTTAATTATTTCATTATTATTTATTTATTACAGACCAAAATTTTAAGTAAAATTAGAAAAATTTCTGACTAAAAATATCTATAAAGTGAAACAGATTTAAATATTGAAATCCGATGAATTTTAATAAAATTTTAACTGAATGATCTTTTTTATTGTTTTAATTTAGAATAGAAATAAGTATTAAAAACAATTAATCCAAATTAGATAGAGACTCAAATAATCAATCGATTTTTGGATCATAATGAAAATTTTTTGAAATTTAAGAAATTTATAATGCGTTCAATATTACCAAAGATTGCGTTCCATCTTTCGATTTATCTGAGAATAATCTTTATTTATTTAGTTTATTTAAAAAGACTTACTGAAAAATATAAGAGAAAAACTCGAATAAATCTACATTATAAAAGCTTGCTTTTTGTTATTTACAAATAAAATTTGATTTCAAATTTGTTGAAAATTTTTGAATACATAATTTTTAGAGACTTGTAGAGAATTTGACTAATTTAATTGAAATTAAAAAATTCTTTTTTATCTATAACATACCTATTTACTTAACAATCTTCAGTCGAATAGAAACAATACAGTAAGCGTTTAAAATACTAAAATACTAAATCTTAGAAAATTTTCAATGAAACCAATATGAAGATTTGCAGCATAAGGACTTAAATATTTTTAAATATTTAGATTAATTCCCTGTCAAATTTTAACTCTTTAAATTTAATTAATTTTGTCAATAACAACATGATGGTAAATTATCTCTTTATTGATTTATCCTGTCAATTAGTTAGGTTTAAATAAATTTGTCTAAAATTTAATTTTAAATTTTTTACTTAATGAAGTTTCAATTTGCAATTAAATTATTTCAATAATGAATTAGGGAATTTTAAATTCCAAGTAAACCTACCATTCAGAGTTAATATCCGTCCATTTCATACGATGATGTTAAAAAAAATTTTAAATTTATTAAAATTTTAAAGTTCAGGACAGATTTTAAATCATAAATATTTTGTGTCTGATTTTCAGCTTGCTTTATAACATTATATACTCATTGATTTTTTAATTTCAAATTTTTTAAGCAATTAATTTTATAATTCGATTTAAGCCTTTGAAATTTATCTAATCTAAAATTCATGTGATTAAGGTAACGAATTTAAAATTTGGATTCTGTTATTTAGTGTATTTGAAAAGCAAGGGGATGTAGCTCAGTGGTAGAGCGTTCGTTTCGCATACGAAAGGCCCCGGGTTCAATCCCCGGCATCTCCAAAATTTTATTTTTTTTTTCAAAAATAATATTCAAATTTAGTCTTATAATTACAACACCATTGCAATTATAAAAGCATTTTATTCGAATTTTAATTTTAGACACTTTTTGGATAAGAAAAAAGTTTAGGTAAACATTGTTCAATCAAGCTGAGACGAAAAATGTGAGTTTTGGTGCTAAAAACTGATATTGATATTTTGGCAAGTGATATTTTATTCTCGAATCCATAAATCTAAGACAAACAATGATTGAGAGCAAACGAATTACAAAAATGAAGATCCTATGTATAGACTATTTTTTAGTTGATTTAAATATAAATTCATTCTATCCATTCATTTTGACACTTTGATTCAAAAATAAATCTTAAAATATATAAAATTTTACATATATTTGCAATTTGAAAGCAACAAAATAATTTATAATTATATTAATATATTTAAATAGAATATTTTATTATATTCCAAAAAAATTTAAATATATATATTTTATTTAGATATAATTGAAATAAATAAAAATAGCAAGCATACATATATATATTTTATATTTATAAATTTTACTAATATAATTATTATATTTTAGAGTGAACGAAAGGGAGGAATTCATTTTATATAATTAGAATTTTTTTATAAAAGTTATATATTTATATATTAGTTTGTTTTTTATTTCAATTTTTGCTTAAAATTTTATGTTAAACATAGAGATTTGAAGCTATTTTTTTCTCTTTTTTGGATAGAAATAAACATAAAATTATATTTTTTTTGTTGGCTTTTTCAGTTTATGATGCTATTATCTGACGATATGAATACCGTATTCGACAATGAGTTAAATGATATGTTCAGCTATTGGAAAAATTTCCGGATCAAAGACCTCAAAGTAAGTCGTCGGAGCGAGTCATTAAGTCTCCAATTTTTTTGAATAAAATTTCTCTTCAAAGGATGACTTGGTTATCTACACAAAACAAATGGACAGTCAAAAAAACATTCAAAATGAACTGAACAATCAGCTTAAGTTTCTTCAAAAAACTCTCACCTCCACAAACCCTGTAAGCTACTCTAGTTTATTTGATTAACTTTTTCTTATTTTTGCATTTTTCCTCAAGCAAATATTTGACAAAACTTCTTACAACATCATCCTAGAGTCTTTTACCAACCAATTGATAAACCTGTCCAACCGAATAAAAATAACTGAGAATCTTGTATATAATCTGGTTAAGTTTTTCTCAAACACCATCAACGAGACAGGTTGGTGGAAAATTATTTTTAAAAAAAAATTAATTTTAATTTTATTTATTCGTTTCCATTA